>VNJZ01009900.1:0-13460 GCA_008042795.1 Drosophila asahinai | reverse complement strand
TTCTTTCTCGTTTTTGTTAATTTTTCCCATTTGAGTTTCAAACAAAAACTTATAACAACAATGGAAGACCTATGTATGTACATACATATGTCATTTAAAAAACTTCTGATATCAAATAAAAACACCTCTTAACGAGGTGAGATTAAAGTGACGCTGGCACATTCAACCCAAAAAATTTCTGATACCAAATTTTGTGACGATTAATAGTTATTTAAACAAAAATATTTAAAAAGTTTTTAATTAGTTTCAAAATCGGCACTTAGCTGAAAAATTAAAAAAGGCAAAACAGGCAGCGTGCCGATTTTGAAACTAATTAAAAACTTTTTAAATATTTTTGTTTAAATAACTATTAGTCGTCACAAAATTTGGTATCAGAAATTTTTTGGGTTGAATGTGCCATCGTCACTTTAATCTCACCTCGTTAAGAGGTGTTTTTATTTGATTGTATATTTGTGGTAATATAGTGCCCGACCCCCAGGCAAAAACAGTGATTGTTGTTTTGTGTTTTTCCCCTAATTAATTGAAAAAAAAAATAGTGCCCAGCCCCAAAAGATATGTGCAACGAATACTTTTGTGAGCATACATAACGGTTTAGTTTTATATTTTTGTCCGTAACTTTTCATGGAAGGCGATTTCTGTTTGGTTTTTTTCGCTATATGCTTCACAAAATATGTATCTTTGGAAACCCAAATTTGACATTTTTCTCTTAACCCTCTTTGCAACGATTACTTTTGTGACTAACTGTATGTATCTTGAATGTTCATTTGTATATACATTAAAACAAAATGTTGTTGAAATCAGACTTCAACGATAGACACATCAAATGAGTCGCGTTTTAAATAGTACGCTGCGACAATAAAATCAAAACTATTAACTGGTGAGCTCAAGCCTACTACTTTACGTGGTCGGAGCAAAGTTTGGGAGACCTTTTCTCGACTTGCTAATGAAAATGGCATATAGACGACTGATGCAGTAGTGTGCAACAAATGTAAAAACATTTACAAATTCGACAAAAGCACATCCAATTTCGTAAAGCACAAGTGCTACATAATGGCCAATAGCCGAAAGCGCAGTCTTCCTGACGTTGATGTTGATCTTGTAACAAAAAAGAAATGCACCAACCTGGCAACGGAGTGGGCAGTTAAGAATGGTTAAGAATGTTTCTTTAATATAATTGCGGACTCTGGATTAAAAAACTTAGCCCAGATTTTTATTTCTGTTGGTGCGAAACTGGGAGAAAACGTAAATATTGAGTCAGTACTGCCGCATCCCACAACTATATCGCGAAACATCGGTGCGCTTTATGATTTTCACTACAATAAATTAAAAATCGAGATTCAAGAGCAGAAAAAGTTTGGATAAAGTATAACTTCAGATATCTGGACGGACGACTTCTTTAAAGAATCTTACATCATTGACTATGGATTACGTCAAAGAAGGCACCCTTAAAAACTGCCTGCTAGCAGTGAAATCAATAGGTGGAGTCTTCTGTACCGGTAAGAATTATAAAATGTTATTGGAATATATTATATATCAATATTTTTTAGGCAATGAAATCAAAAAGACTGGACTTTGGATGTGATTTGCTGATGGACGATCCAATCATTATTACTGACCGGGGGCAAACTGAGCACATTACACTGTGCTAATCACTTGGTCCACAATGTAATTGGCAACGTTGTAAATGAGGTACCAGAATTGCTGGATCTTGAGTTTAACAAGCAACCTGAAAGCTACTGTCCAACTCGTTCGAATACGATATTCAACCTATTTAAGTCAATTGAGTTAAACTGGATGGAAATTTCGTAGATTTTGCTGGAACAAAAATAAATATGTAGAATTCAAGACATCAATTTAAGTAATGTAAGGGAAATGGTGAACCTTCTTGCTCCTTTTGAAGCTTGCTCCAAAAAGCTTGAGGGTAGCAATTATCCAACTTTGTATTTGACTATTCCACACATAAATAAGTTTAAAAAAATAGGCACTCCACAAGACAGTGACATAGACATTATACAAAAATGAAAGCTTTCACTTTTACAATAATAAGATTCAATAGTTCTAGACAATTTAAAAAAATATCACAACATTGCCCTATTTTTGTTTTCACCCACAAATAAATTCACAGAACTAGAAAAGGACATTGAAGAAATTATGCTTAATATTCATATAAATAGGCAAAATGATGCTATTGAAAAATTAATTAAGCCCACACAAGACATAGATAAGATTTTTGCAGATTATTCCCAACCCATACAAAGCACAAATATTTTATCATATATACAAGATGATTATAGTGAAAATTTCGATGTTCTGCAGTGGTGGTCAATTAATAAAGACCGTTTTCCGCTACTCTATCAGATTAGTTGCAATATATTGGCAGCTCCGACGAGCAGTGAAGCATCAGAAAGGGTGTTTTCTGTTGCTAAAAATTTGATAAGCGAAAAACGATCAAAAATGGTCACCACTGAAGACATGTTATTCATGTCTCCCAATGTTAACAACTTAAATATAGAATATTTAATAACAAAACATTTATTATAATTACTTTTAATTAAAATAAAACTAACTGTTAAGCTCTTTATTTTATAATAAATACATTTTTATGGGAAAATATAAACCAATGTTTTTCATCTTATTCTGGCGTGTGACATACAGTGGGGAGCAAAAGTGATTCCACGTTCAACATTTTCGAGAGCTCATAAAACCTGAACGAATGAAGTTAATGAAACAAACTTTTTTTCCTCGATTCCTTATTCAATTTAGAACAAAAAGACGTAAATAGAAAAATGATATAAGAAGCAATGTAATAGTTATAAATGAAAAACCAAAACAAAAGACATGTACTCAGTTTTGCACCTTATATGAAAAAATCAAAGGAAATTCCATATTAATATTTGGTCCAAAGACAATTCTTGTCTTTATAATTTTTTATGTAATTTGGCATCTTTTGAACCCATTTCTCAATAATTCCATTTATAATTTGATTTCACGTCAGTTTCACACGCATCTAAGGACCGCTTACGTTGGATTAAACTGATTGATACCGCCCGAGATACATGATCATGATTGACCATAGGTTTTCAATCAGATTGAGGTCGGGACTTTGAGTTAATTACTCTATCAACATAAAATTTTGATTTTCCACCTATTTCTTCGCAGTGTACTTAGGATACCCGTATTTTTCAAAAGTACATTTTCCTTCATTAATGGTACCGAGTTCTCCGTTGAAATTTTTTCACAAAATTGATTAAATTATGAAGGGAGAAGACTATTTTAAATATTTTTCAAGTCCATTTTCAATACTTTTTTGGAACATTTTGGCTTTAATAAGGGAAAATTCACTTTTCAACAAGATGGACATCATAAGTACACTGCGAAATATTCTTAAGAAACGGGTAAAAAACCAACATGATATCTTGTTAGAGTGGAAAGCTAAAAGTCCCGACCTCAATCCGATTGAAAATCTGTGGTCAATCACGACCATATATCCTGGGCCGTATCAATCAGTCCAATGTAACGTAGGTGGTCCTTGGAGGCGTGTGGAACTGAAGTGGAATCAACTTCTGAAAGGAATTGTTGGGAAATGGGTTGAAAAGATGCCAAAATATCTCAAAAAATTATAAAGACATGAATTGTCTTTGGACAAAATTTTAATACGGAATTTCTTTAGATTTTTTCATATAAGGTGCAAAACTGAGTACATATCATTTGTTTTGGTTTTTTGTTTCTTACTATTACATTGCTTTTTATATTATTTTACTATTTAAGTCTATTTGTTCCAAATTGAATAAAGAATCGATGAAAAAAAAAGTTTGTTTGATTAACTTCATTCGTTCAGGTTTTATGAGCACTCGAACACGAAAATGTTGAACGTGGAATCACTTTTGCTCCCCACTGTATGTCATGACGTTTCACTCACTATACAGTAAGTCAACTGCACACCAAAACACTGTACAGTGCGTTGACTGCACACTAATTTTGCTGTACTCATCAACAGCTGTGCAACTATGGCACTGTCTGTCAATACAGGCAATATTACCCAATTCACTCACACCCAATTATACTGTCCAGAAAAAAAAGTGTGCCCACTTTTAGAATAAGTGATTCATTTGCCGTTATGGATGCAATCATGCAGAAGTCTATTATATACCAAAAGTTGAGCAATCTAATCTCAAGCCGGTAGATCAAAAGTTTTTCAGCTCGAGCTGTTTAATAAAATAAAAGTGATTTTAAGACTCTAAAACGCAGACTTCATACAAAAGAACAAACAGATCGGATCGTGATGATTGAGGAGTCGTTCGACGCGTATTTAATAGTTAGAAGACAACAGCGATTTTAATTTAAGGATTTCTGCTCTACCGGTCCCAATAGTTCAAATTTTCAAAATTTTAATTTTCGCCCATTTACTCTTTTTTCTTTTGAACTAATCCGTTTATGAAAAATCTTAGTATGTAGTTTTAAAGAGCTTTACGATACCTTTCGATCGTAGCAGATTTCCATTCTACCGCTGTATATATGCAATAGTGTCCTTGCGCACCACAGTCTTGGTGCTCTAGCACCTTGGCTTAGAGTAGAGAAGGTCCTGTCGTCGTTTTTGGGAAATTATACTCCAGGACTCATTAATTTGTTTCCAGTGTGATCTAATTGTGGTTGACTTCGAAGCTATAACTGCCCTATTGATGTCAGATCACAGATTTTCGATCAAATTAAGATCAAGAGACTGTTAAGAGCGTTTTAAAACTAGCAGAGAGTCGTTTCTTTACTTTTATCCTTGTTTTTGTTGGCCTTAATGACCTTTTGAAAGACGCATCCAAGTGAGATTTCATATGCTGCGAAGAATATAGTAGAAAAGGCAGGCCTATATCGTTACACATGGACCTCCGTGCATTATGGCTGTTGTGGTATACTGAGGTTAGTATTTTGTGCTTCTTAGACGTCGGACATACAGTGGCTCACAGCTTATTTCAACCAGACCCAACCTAAAACTTTAAAAGACTATAAAAGATTTTATAACGAAAAAACAACGAAAATCAAGGTCACAGCTTATTTCAACCAAATAATTTGCAGCTGTCCAATGCACCGTTTATAACTAACGTTCGTTTCGGCTCGTTTTTTTTTCTGTGATTTGGTGATTCTATTCAAAGTTGGTTCAAGCATATTTTGGTAATATTTTAAGAGAGTTTAGTGCGCCAAAAAATTAATTTAGCAAAATGGACCACGTACAACAATTGAGCAACGAGAACTCGTTATAAAACATTTTAAGGATGGAAATGAAGGCTAATCTTATTACTATATAGCCAAGTTTATGCAATCTTATAATCTTTAGGCTGTAAAAAAGGTCAACGGAAGCGAAAAAAAGTAAAAACCCTACTTAATTTAGCTACATTTTGGAGGTTACGTACCTATTTTTAAGTTTAAAATATTAAAAAAAATTATTTGTTTAACTTTTAATTTTGTATCTTATTACCAATGAAATATTCAACAAAATGAGGTTTCACTCATTTTAATTGGACAAAAATTAGCAGAGATACCCAATGGTCGCTTAGTGAAGACATTGCCAAGTGGCTAATAAATGACGATTCTATAGAAATTTGTATGCACGCTATGGTTAGCACTGAAGCGGTAGCACATATCACATAGCACATAGCACTTATCTTTGTTGTCTTTTGTCCAATTTAAGTGACTGATACCTCACCAACATAGCACATAGCACTTATCTTTGTTGTCCTTTGTCCAATTTAAGTGACTGATACCTCATTTTGTTGAATATTTCATTGGTAATAAAATACAAAATTAAAAGTTAAACAAATATTTTTTTAAATATTTTATACTTAAAAATAGGTACGTAACCTCCAAAATGTAACTAAATTATGTAGGGTTTTCGCTTCCGTTGACCTTTTCTACAGCCTAAAGATGATAAGATTGCACAAACTTGGCTATATAGTAATAAGATTAGCTTTCATTTCCATCCTTAAAATGTTTTATAACGAGTTCTCGTTGCTCAATTGTTGTACGTGGTCCATTTTGCTAAATTAATTTTTTGGCGCACTAAACTCTCTTAAAATATTACCAAAATAAGCTTGAACCAACTTCGAATAGAATCACCAAATCACAGAAAAAAACGAGGCGCCATTTGTATAACTAACGGTGCATTGGACAGCTGCAAACTGCAAAATTTCAACTTTGGTTGAAATAAGCTGTGACCTTGATTTTCGTTGTTTTTTTGTTATAAAAAAAAAGTTTTTAACTTCTCTGTTTTTCAATGTATTTCTATAACTTCGAAGTTGGAATACCCTTGCAATTGGATCATTGAAAATCGAACCATTTTAGTAATGTTGAAAAAATATCGAATTTTGTAAATTTTACATTTTACATGTAGAACTTTACATTTTCATATAAATCGACCGATCGCTTCTATGGCAGCTATATGATATAGTTGTCCGATCTTAAAAAAATGAAAACCGTAATTCTAGAACCTTAAAAAACTGCCATATCTCAAAATTTATAGAAGTACGTTTAAAAACAGAGAAGTCAATTTTTTTTACATTAATTTCTCCATCATTCCTATGGCAGCTATAGGATATAGTAATCCGATTTCGGTCGTTCCGACATATATACTGCGTGCTAAAGAAATAATACTCTGCCGAAAATTTCAGCTCGATAGCTCAAAAACTGATAGACTAGTTCGCGTAGAAACCGACACACGGACAGACAGACAGACGGACAGACAGACAGACGGACAGACAGACAGACGGACAGACAGACAGACGGACAGACAGACAGACGGACAGACAGACAGACGGACATGGCTATATCGACTCGGCTGGTGATGCTGATCAAGAATATATATACTTTATGGGGTCGGAGATGCTTCCTTCACTGCGTTGCAAATATCATGGCAAAATTATAATACCCTCTGCAAGGGTATAATACGTCAAATGAATAAATTTTAAGTTTAAACATAAGAGAATCATTGTGCGTTTAAAATATTTGGATTATCCTTTTGGTTCATCTTTTATAGGCTTTTAAAGTTTTAGTTTGGGTCTGGTTGAAATAAGCTATGAGCCACTGTAAATCGTATCTAACTAAATATTTTTTATGTTCCTCCTAGTATAATGCCTATGTCTAGCATTATGTCTCTTATTTAAAAGTGGGGTCTTTTTTAGGCTGCAGACTTTTGGCCTGAGATATGTGTGATCTTTTGCATACTTTTAACCTCAGAAGGCTTGAAAGAATCCATCTTCCATGAAAAGGGGTCAGGAATCGCTTTTATTCACGTTTTTCAGATGTTGCCTTCCATTTTATGAAATGTTCTACTATTTTATAGAATTAACCAACTTACCATTTAACCAACTTTTCTGTTTTATTTTCATACAAATATAATTTTTTTTGTTAATATCACGCTTTTCCGCAGTGTTCTGCGTCCCACGTCCAACTATAATGTGTTTTTATACCCGGTACCCATAGGTACAGGTACCCAAGGGTATTATAAGTTAGTGCCAACCGGGAATGTATGTAAAAGGCAGAAGGAGGCATCTTCGACCCCATAAAGTATATATATTCTTGAACAGCATCAGCAGCCGAGTCGATTTAGCCTTGTCCGTCTGTCCGTGTGTCCGTCCGTTTCGGTAAACAGATCTCAGAGACTATAAGAGCTAGAGCCATCAAATGTTGTGGCAGCATTCTAATCCGTTACACGCAGATCAAGTTTGTTTTAAAATTTGGCTACGCCCATTTCCGCTCCCGAAAATCATAAAAAACGTTAATAAAGCTATAATGATTTTCGGCTTAAAGTAAATAAAAAGGCATTTGCGAACGTTTTCTGAAATATTCAGTAAAATCGGATTAGGAATAAGGTTTGAATTTTAAATCACCCCCTTAAAACGCTGCTATTGCAAGCTGCGTAGCCTGTAGCCGTCTGGGTTGTGGGTTCGAGCCCTGACCGCGCTCAAAACATTGTTTTGTTTTTTTTTTCTGTTTATTTTGTTGCATTTCTTCCTTTTTTTTTGTTATTATACGTGCAGAAAAACTAAAAAAGGTAATAAAATAAAATAAAAATGCAAAAAAGAAATTATTTTGGTTTTGTGTCGGGATTGAACTCGGCCCTATTCTGCAAAATTTAAATGTATCGGCCGCTTGGACAACTGGGCCATTACCATATAACATGAATCGGCCGTTTTCATACTAAGTTGCTGAAACAACTGTTAACCTTATTTTGACAGAACTATAATAAAATGTATTAATTGAATAAAAAGGAAAATAACTGCAAAGCCAGTGAACAAAATATTTTAAAAATTCCTTGAATTTTGCGGGACTTGAACTCAGACCTTTTTTGCATAAAAATCGCTTTTCTAGCGCTTTTAGTCTATGCAGTATATTACGTAATTGACAGTGATTGTCACATTTAATAGATTCTACATTTTCTTAATGAAAATACGCTTTTTTATTGTAATATAGATGGACAAGCCAGTGTGTGTGAAAGAGAAAAGAGATCGTGTTGACAAAAAAAAAAAAAAAAATGGTGCCAGGACTGCTGAACAGAAAGAGCGTGAGAAAGAAATGACAAAAAATAACAAAATTCACTTTCATAACTCAACTTTGATAGAACTGATATATAATGTATAAATTGATAAAAAAAATTAAAAAGAATCAGAAAAAAATGTTGTTTAACCTTGAATTTTGCGCGATTTGATTTAGACCATTATTGAATAAAAAGGTTTGCTTAGCGCTGAGACCGTAAGGTTATGCCTGGCAGCTAACACTAGTTTACACTCAAAATGCTCCAAGCCTGTTGATGCGAAATTCCGGTAGAGTTGAATCCCCAGATCACGAAAATGACCCAATTTCATTTTTTAGGATTCTGTTTTTTAAAAGATTTTTTAAAGTTTTACACAAAAAAAATTAGCTCAGGTTACGTTTATCATATCATAGCTCGAGTTGTAACCAATCAATTTACCCGTCGAATGTTTTATTTCACAGGTAATGAACTAACCTTTCGATTTTAAAACACTTTATGTATATTGGTTAAGTACTTTGTATGCTATAGCTCAATAAACTTGAACTCAATCTGTTATCTCAAATGTTAACATGGTGCTAGCATCCTAAAAACTCGAAAAAAAAATCCGTTGAAAATCAAAACGTGTTTTTTTATAAAGTTGATCGCCCAAAGTATCAAACAAGCCTACAACTCCAGAAATCCGTTGAAAAATAGATTTACCGTGGATTTTCAAAGTTAAGTAAAATGAGATTTTTTTTAAATTTTTTGCCTGATGTCTACTAGATTAACGGTGCAGTGTTGGACAACGCCTTTAGATGGTCTGTTAACTTTGCTAGATGTGATGAACAGTCCTATTTAGCTATGAAAAAAAAGCTACATTTCATACAATTCATTAAATTGGAAAATCGGTTTTTTTTTCATTCAAGGGCGGCGGAAATCCTTAAGTCTTATGTTCTGTCAATTAGCTATTTTTTGTTTATTCGAATTTGAATATTTGCAATGGATACATCGAAAAAATTGACCTGTTTAAAGTATGCAAACATATTTTGTTATATGTGCGGTAAATTCTTACAGAAAGGTACTTTTCGACCCTTTGATATATGCTTTATTTTCGTGTCTCGCCGAGCTTTGACAAACCATAGACACCGAATAGCATTTTTTAGTCTTGCCGTTTAATCCTAAGCAAACGGAGTGTATAGGCCAAAGGTATGTTTTTATATTTGATAATATAAATATGTACATATATGCTATGGTCTTAGGCGTCCCATGAAATTCGACAAGCCGATGCATTGGAGGAAGCCGTCTTGTCACTTAACAGATTGTTATTTTTGCTAAAGCAAGATTTCTGGGTTTGGAAAACACGTAAAATGTCAATATGCTAGAGTGTGATTAGTGACATTGATGCGCCCTATCCAGCTTATGATGAAAATGATTCGTCAGATAGCATTACAGAGTCAACAGGCTCCTTCAATGGCGAATCTGAAGTTATCAAGCTATCGCAAGAGACCCTGAACGATTGGGTGCGAGACCTAGAACTCACTAAGGAGCCCCGCAGGATATTAAGATTAATGTTTCTAGCATATATTGTGATGGTCAGTTCTTGTATGTACAGCTAGTTTTGAGATTCACTGTTTTTTTGTTATCTCTAAACAAAAGCTTGATCAAAAATAAAGTCATGCTTGTCAGCATATTACTTGCGTTATCTGACTTATCTCAGTCAGCAGCTCCGTTATAAAGAAAGCTTATTCAACGCCCACGCGGTGCAGTGGAAAATTTTTAAGCGCTACGTTTTAGTTGATCGAAGTCTCTCAAGTAAATCACATCATTCTTGGTGATTACTAAATTCAAGTTGTGCAAACACATGTCTAATTTTGGTAATTCTCTATTAACGGAGCCCCTTCCAAAAAAAAAAAAAAAAAAAAACCATAGATAGGGGGTACTTCAACTAGCATTTGGGTATCAAAATTATGTTGGGGACGCTCTTAGATTAGCCACAATAATTCTTTAAAGTTTTGCCTAATTCCCATACAAAATGTGCTTGGAAACCGTTGCTACGCAAACACGCGCACAATGACAAGCGCTGTGAAGCTTAAAATTTTTGTCAAATTGTGCTTAGCTTAAATACTATATATGTCGAAACTTTGCACACTTTGAATACATTTATGCGTGAAATATAAATAAAACAAACATTTTACAACGTAAATACTTATTAATTAACGACTATTTAATATTAAGCCGTACATTTTAGTCGCAATTCATTTTTGAAGTTTAACCTTAATTTTTTAAGACATTCCCGGATTATCCTGAGCGGCTGCATCAAATTTTCAAGGCCATTGGAAAACTTTATGATCCTTAGAAAAAGAATATTATACAAATGGACTTAAAGTTTGATGAGGTAAAAGAAGAGTATTGTTATGAACATTAGGTAAAAGAGAACGCAAAGTAGCGCCGCAGGCGAGAAATTAAAAAAAAAAAATAATAGCGCGCGCGATCACTGAGATCACCCAAAAACGTTCAGAAAACTATTTTTTTTATTGGATCGAGCTGGATAATTATAAATTCCTCGATATATATTCGATTTTTTTATTTAGTAAATTACAAGCCGACAAATAATATTGCGACCTTAAATAATGGTTTTATTCCCTCAATTTAAGTTTTGGATTCGTCAAGTACTCCCTTCGATCGAGCTCAAAGCCTACAGGATTGCATTTTATAAATACATTTGAATATACCAAAGCCGAATTATAATAAATTTGTATTTTAATATAAACAGAAAATGTTTATAATTAATTTTCAACGTAGTGAGTTTATTTGCAGGTACGGGGTGGGAACAGTTTTGCATAAGAACTTTTTTTAAACGAGTTTCAATGCTAATTTTCTTGTTTAATTATAGTTTTCATTAAAATATATAATATTAATACAAATTGGTTAGGTCTAAGGCATACAAATATGTAATTTGAGCATTTTATACCTTCTAATAGAATTCATATGTAGCAGGCATTTTTGAATTACTCCTATTAAGTTTTGGTAATTATCTCGCAACAAAAAATGGATAATACCAATCATAAATGGTAAAATAAATAAAAATATCGCAATTTTGTTGCTAAATAATTAAAAAAAAAAAACAAAAAATTTTGAAATAACTCTGATATCTTTTTAATTAGCTGGCACTGCTATTTTATGAATTTTTCAATAAAATTATTTTTTTTACGGAGCACCGCCGGATATTGATAAGATCCTTATTATTTACTGAAGATTAATGTTTCTAGAATATATTAGGCATAATACTGGCCTACTAACTCTGTTTTTTGGCTTCTTATCTATACAAAGACCACCACCATAGTCATCTTTCTAATTAGTTGGCAATAGCTATATGTATATAAAGGCGATTATTTAATTTTTATCTTACTTCAACTTAATTTTATACAATTTTGTTTATATAACAAAACTTAGTTTTTTTCATCACATCTAGCTAATTTAACAGACCATCTAAGGCATCCAACACTGTACCTTTAATCAAGTAGACATCTGACAAAAAATAAAAATAAAAAATAATCTAATTTTACTTAACTTTGAAAATCCACGGTAAATCTGATTTTCAACGGATTTCTGGAGTTGTAGGCCTGTTTGATACTTTCGGCGATCAATTTTATAAAAAAACACGTTTTGATTTTCCAACGGATTTTTTTTCGAGCTTTTAGGATGCTAGCAGCATGTTAACATTTGAGTTACCGGATTGAAATTTCCACTTTTTTCAAGTTTATTGAGCTATAGCAAACAAAGTACTTATCCAATATACATAAAGTGGTTTAACATCGAAAAATCATTACCTGTAAAATAAAACATTCGACGGCTAAATTGGTTGGCTACAACTCGAGCTATGAAAAGATAAAAGTAAAATGAGCAGATATTTTTAAATTTAAAAAATCTTTAAAAACAAAAACGTATCCATAGAAAAAAAATTTAAAGCCATTTTCGTGATCTGAGGATTCAACTCTACCAGAACTTCGCATCAACAGACTTGGAGCATTTTTTTTTTTTGTAAACTGGTGAAATATACAGAGATATCCACTGGTCTGTTAGTATTTGGCAAGTAAATAATGGTTCTATAGAAATTTGTATGAACGCCAGTAGTACTAGTACATTGATTTAAAGAGCAGTCCGTATCTCTGTTATCCTCTGCCCAATTGAAATGAGTGATACCTCTTTTTGTTGGAAATTTGATTGGTAATAAAATAAAGAATTAAAAGTTAACCGAACAATTTTTTTTTTTAATATTATAAAATAAAAATGAAAATATAAGCCAACCAAAATTCAAATTTTTTCAAGATATTGACCCCAAGTATAAGGCCAATATAGGGAGAATGTGGTTACTCCACAATTGCGGACAAGTCATGGACACACCATCCCAGAGTCCAAACTTAATCCCAATCGAAAATTGGGCAATTTTGGAAATTTAGGCAATTTGGGAAAATTTTTAAAGAAAAAAGTGGCAAAACGAAGCCTTATAAATAAAAATAAAATGAAACTGCCATATTGGAGGAATGGGTGCTGAATGCGGAGATCTTGGACATGGAAAAGCTTATAAAATCGATGAAATCACTTTTGCAGGATGTTTGTGCTGTCAAAGGTGGCCATACAAAGTTTTAAAATGCCATAGACTACAAAATAAGAAAACTTATTGTCAAAACACTTTAATGACTATATGAAAAATAAATGTTAATTTTAATTTTTTTTTTTAAGAATGTTAACCAAATTAATTTTGTTTTTTTTCTTTCCTAATCAACTTTAAGATACCTATATATGGGCTATTCCACAGAAAGGTCCACCGCGGCCTAAAAACTAAAACTTCTCAAAAATGTTTTTTTTTTAACAGAGTTACATTAAGAAATGTTCAAATTTATCAAATTTGAAAGAATTTTGCATTTATCTAAAACCGATTTCGAAATATTCGAACACAAAG
>VNJZ01009890.1:0-23603 GCA_008042795.1 Drosophila asahinai | reverse complement strand
GGACAAGTGCGGCTTTAATGAAGGAAAATGTACATTTGAACAAGACGGGTATCCTAAGTACACTGCGAAAATTTGTAAGAAATAGGTGGAAAATCAAAATTTAATATTGATAGAGTAATTAACTCAAAGTCCCGACCTCAATCTGATTGAAAACTTATGATCAATCATGATCATATATCTCGGGCGGTATCAATCAGTTTAATGCAACGTAGGCGGTCCTTAGATGCGTGTGAAACTGACGTGAAATCAAATTTTAAAGGAATTATTGAGAAATGGGTTGAAAAGATGCCAAATTACATAAAAAATTATAAAGACAAGAATTGTCTTTGGACAAAATATTAATACGGAATTTCTTTAGATTTTTTCATATAAGGAGCAAAGCTGAGTACATGTCATTTGTTTTGGTTTTTTATTTCTTACTATTACATTGCTTCTTATATTATTTTAATATTTACGTCTATTTGTTCTAAATTGAATAAGGAATCGAGGAAAAAAAAGTTTGTTTGATTAACTTCATTCGTTCAGGTTTTATGAGGGCTCGAACACAAAAATGTTGAACATGGAATCATTTTTGCTCCCCACTGTATATATATATATTTAATTTTCCTTTGTTTTCTATAGATTTTACACTTATATGATCATTTAATTTATATTTTAATTAAAGAGAATCTGATAACTTTTAGAAAGTAATTGATAGCAGAAATGGACAACAGAAATAGACAGAATAAGCAAAAAGTGCCCTCCCATAAAAGCCATAAAAAGTTATACATCGAATTGGGAAGACCACAATTGTCATCATGTACGCATAATTTAGCCGAAAAACACAATAGGCAAAAAAGGTTTTGCCTTTTTATGTCTATATATTTATTGTATTTATTGATATTCAACGCCAAGTTGGACAAACAAAAAACATAAAGTAAGGAAGAACTAGACTTTTTATGACCGTTGTCAGGACAAAAGCAAGTTCAAGGTAACCAATTCGTGATTAATTGACCCTGAACAAAGAGTCTGAACATCAATTGTTTAAACGAGAATTTTGATCATTAAATGATATCTTTGGAAACCTTAGAAGCTCCGTCAGATTCAGCCTTCGCAAAATCGTGCCATAAAGTCGTGTTTTGACGACTCACATACAGTGGCTAACAACTTATTTCAACCAGACCCAATCTAAAACTTTAAAAGCCTATAAAAGATGAACCAAAGGATAACACTAGTTTACAGCCAAAATATATAAACGTTTGGACCCACTTTTTCCCCCTAATTTTGAGACGCTGAACAGGTTAAACTCATTAAAAAAAATTGTTCAAAAAACCGTTATGGAGATCTTCGCGAAAAATTCGATTTTTTATGTTACGCTAAAAATATTGAAAACAATTAGTCCAACATTTTTCCAATTAGTACAATCCAAAAACCAATGTATCCGACAACTTACGGCTCTTTATGGTCAAAGCTCTAGTAATGAAGATATCAGCACTTAAAGCTAAACAAACGTGCAATATGTTTGGCTATGTTTTTTATAGCTCGATTTCATTTTCTTTTTTAAAATATATAAAAATGTTTTTAATTATCTTGAGTAAACAGATCTATAGATACCTTTCTCCTTAAGGGGAGGGTAGGGTATTTAATTTGTTTCCCCATTTTCTTTATGAATGCCCAACATCTTAAGAATATAAAGTTCGAATTTGACATCGATCGGAGCAAAAATAACGAAGTAATGGGTAGTTGAACGGAGGTCATTCTATGTTCGATGCATGGGGAGCCAAGACTTTAAAGCGCTCTCCTGCAAAGTGCCATCTTCAAAGTCGGTGTACACGATTACTAAAAATCTACTTGACTAATCGTTTTGAAATTTTGCACTCAGCTTCTGCAACTAATTTTCCAGGTAACACAGTCGAGGTTTTTTAATTTTTTTTTTATTAAATTTTTTATTTAACAATTAAACTTTTTTTTTTTTAGTCTTGAACTGAATTTTTGACTTCAAACTTTCATGAAAAATTGAACAAAAAATAATATGCATATTCTGGTTTTCATATCGGACGATTCTGTGGACCGTTAGGATGTACACCGCAAATCATATCATAGCATATTTTTCAACGAAACATTTTTAGAAAAATTGTCTAAATTTGGCTAAATTTAAATTATTAAACTAGCTCAAGCCGTTTCGCCACAACAAATTTTTGAAAAGTGGTCCGTTTTGCACCGAATTATCCCTAGAACGAGTTCTCGTTGATTAATTTTTGTACGTGGTCCATTTCGCTAAATGAATTTTTGGCGCACTAAACTCTCCTAAAATATTACCAGAATAAGCTTGAACCAACTTCGAATAGAATTACCAAATCACAGAAAAAACGAGCCGCCATTTATATAACTAACGGTGCTGCAAACTATTTGGTTGAAATAAGCTGTGACCTTGTCTTTCGTTGTTTTTTGGTTACAAATAAAAAAAAAATATATATAAAATTTAATTAAAAATACGTGAAGTGAATAAATATTAAGTTTGATCATAAGAGAATCATTGTCCGTTTAAAATATTTGGATTATCCTTTTGGTTGATCTTTTATAGGTTGAAATAAGCTGTGAGCCACTGTATGTGCATATATATGATTGCGAAATTAGCTTACAGGTAAAATCGAAACCAAAGCTAGCCAAGCGGCAACTTACAATGTCAGTAGTTTAAGCGAGGTTGGCTTGGCTAGCTCTACAACATTATATTTCCAAGCAAATAATTAGATTTTGAACCGGGGATATAAAATAGCAATTGTATACAACGGTGGCCGCATTAACCGAATCCCAATTATAACAAGTAGGAAAGCTTCAGCCGAGTTTGCTGGACTATATGATACCCGGTATATTTTGTACACTATCTATCCCTCCCACACTACCACGCTTTGCTAGCAATATGCAAGCTAAGAAACAACGCATTGTGGGTGAATTAAGTAGCACACGGACATGGCAATTCACTTTGTCTAAACTTGCAAAAATATATGAAAAATGTTGTTAAATGAAGACAAATGTTACAAGGAACATGTCTTTAAGTCTATAAGAATGTTGTCACTAAATTTGGTAGCTCTACATCAATTTTAGCTTGCCAAAAAAATTAGTAATTTTAGTTAAAATATCAGTCCACTAACCGAATTCTTCGCTCGGACTCTTCGTTTTCTAACAGTGATGAGCACATATCCGGACCCTTAGGAGTGGAGTACTAGTTCTGCGATGGGAAATGTATCAAATGCATAGAGCGGAAGGGCAGAGCGACAATAGAGAATGATGATGATGATTATGACGACTAGCATGACAATAGTGGGTGGGAAGACGAAGATTACGAAGACTGCAAAGCTGAGTTGCCTCCATGCGGGTATTTGCGAATGTCCAAGTTGCGTTGTCATTGTTGGTGCTGCCAATTTCGAGCCGTCGTTGTTGTTGGCCGTCTTGTTGCAGTTTATATAATCAAATCTCATGCTTCGTTAATTCAAAATGTCGCTACGTGTTACATGACAAGCTCGCTCCTTCTGCACAACTGGAAGGGCTCCACATTGTGCTACATCATCCTGACAGCGGCAAACGAGAAGGACGATAACTGAGCCGGAGAGCATAACTGAGTCAGTGAAACGTAAATAATACTGAGGCGCAAAACGAATCAATAGAACAACACAAACTTTCGCGTAGCCAGCCACATCATCGCTAACAAAGCCCTCACTCTCCTTCTTGTATGCAAGGCAGAAGACGCCCCCAAATGTATGCTCCGCTCTAGCCCTTCGCATTGCGTGCGCGTCAGAGCAATATTTTCACTTTGTTCCTGCCAGTTTGTTAAGGTACACATGTCAGTCACCTGAAAGGTCTTCACAGAAAGGGATTTACAACAATTTCTACCAGTCCACGGGTTTGTACCTTTTTTAAATAAAAGCAAGTAATAATTCACATCTCCCTAATCTATATCTGACCATCTATAGTTTTGTTCCTTTGCTCCTTTTGGCCAGTTTGCTGTGTTTAGCGAGGTCATCAACTTTATTTGAGTTTA
Organism: Drosophila asahinai; assembly: GCA_008042795.1. Lineage (NCBI taxonomy): Eukaryota > Metazoa > Arthropoda > Insecta > Diptera > Drosophilidae > Drosophila > Drosophila asahinai. The sequence goes on along the minus strand of VNJZ01009890.1, from coordinate 19,585 downwards.
TTGTTATTGGCATTGACTCTTCTCAGTTTATGTTGCCAATAAATTCCTACCCAAGGAAGCTACCCGTATAGCCCGAGCCCTAGCCTAGTCTAGTCTCTCAGTTTTTGAGCTATAGAGCTAAAATTTTCAGCATAGTCTTATTTCTTTAGCACGCAGTATATATGTCGGAACGTCCGAAATCGGACTACTATATCCTTTAGCTGCCATAGGAATGACGGCGAAATTAATGTAAAAAAAAAATTAACTTCTCTGTTTTTAAACGTACTTGTATTTCTATAAATTTTAAGATATAGCACATAGAAGCGATCGGCCGATTTATATGAAAATTTAAAATTCTACATGTAAAATGTAAAATTTACAAAATGCGATATTTTTTCAACATTACAACTAAAATGGTTCGATTTTCAATGATCCAATTGCAGACTGCAAGGGTATACCAACTTCGGTTTACCGAAGTTAGCTTTCTTTCTCGTTTGTTGTTTGTTTCTAGCTAGTCTGGATGCTTGAGAATTACTCTGGGGCCTTTTAGGTTACGATTGTAAAATAACTCAAAGAGTCCGCTTGTAAAAACGTTTATTTTTACTAAAAGACTCACTCATTACCTGTGAAACCAACAAGTAAGAGAAAGGAATCGATCGGAATTTAACTCGGCTGGCGTTTAATGATAGAATAAATACGATTTTTAAAAGTAATAAATAAATTGCAATATTCGCGAACGCTATATATACATACATATGTTTTATTAATTCCTTTCTGAAATTTTTTTATTGGTGTATATATTTAATGGAATATATTGTCGTCTAAGGAGCGGGCGTAAAAAAAATCGTTAAAAGGAAAGTTTTATAGAAAACCTAGCAGGCTGTGCAGAATTGGCAAATGTCTGGCCTCCCGAATTTTTTCCCGTATCTCTATTTTTTTCGCCATTTTTGTGTTGATTTTGGCCCTCGGCTGCCATTTTTGGCAAACAATCAGCAGCAATTATGGCCAGCTCTCCGGGAATAGGAGTTGCCCTTCTTCCATAAAAGAATCTTCCTGGCCAAGAAGACGAACCCTATTCCCCATCCATGCTTCGTACCAATTAATGCCAATGGAAGTTACACAAACGTTTCTTAATGATGCTGACGACTTTCCCATCTCCTGCCAAACTCTTCATCTCCGGTCCCGCGTCCCCCTGTTCCTGGCCTCTTTTGTGTGTATCTTTTCCAACCGCAAATTAATTGGCGCACTCACAATTTATTTCGTAATTGTAAAATTAATAAGTTTGTGGCTGGCACATTTTCTGTGCAAAAGGTGGGCGGATGCTTGCTAGCTGCTTGCTATTTTAGTGAACATTTTTTATTTGCTCGTGTCTGCACAGCCTTCATCGTCACAAACAGTTTGCCAACTTTCAGACGACGGCAATTTCAAACTACGCTTCATAGTTTATTTTTTCTTTCCTTTTTGGTTTTTTGTTTAACTTTTAGGCAGCATTGGGCCTGTTGAAACTCGTGGGGTACTCAGGCACGCAGTTACCTGGTACATAGAAAACTCGGGCAGGGGCAGAGCTATCAGCATAATGAAAAAGTTTTGAAATGTTTACCATACAGTGGGCCTAAAAAGTTAACATATTTAAGTGGAAAAAAAATATATTTTTGATTTATAAATTTGTATGAGCTCATTAGGCAGTAATACATTTTTTTTGTATACGTTCCCAAATTGTAAATTTCATAAAAGAATATACGTTTTTTGTTTTTAAAACTTGGTTAGCAAATTTTGTAATAATTCAATAAAGCTTACATATGCTATTTGTTGTGCAAAAATGTACCTTTTTTAAACTTAATCTTTATTATTTTATATTTATTTTTCTCTTATTGATTACATATTTATTGAAAACCCACTGTTCCAAGGCTGTTTTTGTTCATTTCCTTTACGTTTTTCTTACTTCTGCTTTGGCAATATGCTCATTATTAATGTGCAGAAACAACTCTCCATGCTTATAGAGTAGTAGAGGAGTATGCCTGTATAAGTATTCATGTACTTATGTATATACATATATATGAGATATATATATACATATGTATGCAAAGCTTTTTATTTTGCCAAAGTCAGTGGCTTGCAAAAAGAAGGTAGAACTTTTTTAATGCTTCTCTCGCATTGTCTCCTTTCTGCATGCTTTTTTCGTTGGTGTTGCCATAGACATAGGCATGGTTACAGGGGTTGTAGCTGTATTAGCAACGCCATTTGATAATGGATTCCTTATTTATGTATGAATAAAATCCCTATGTAAACCGGGCTGATGGCATCGGGACGGAGTTGGGGTCTGGCTGTCATGGCTTTGTTAACACGCTCTGCCAAGCACTGAAAACGTGCTAAACGCTGGCAGGCTCATTAACAATTTAAAAATAAATTTTCCTCGGAAAATTGAAAGCCGGCGGCGAAGTGGACCTTAACTTTTCTTATATGTAAATACATATATAAATATAAGAACTTAGTTCTAAGACCTGAAATTTCTTTAAGTGATTAAAAATCTTTAAAAAAAAATGAAAGAGGAAACCGCTAATTACAAGAAGCATATAGTACATTAAGCTAATCAGTAAATCACACTACACAGAGTTCCAAAAAGTAATGCTTTATTTGAAATAAAAGTTTATTTTCTTTAACATATTATAGTATATTTATTTATTCACGCTGTGTTGGTTTTCTTATAAATCATAAAAAAAAAACAGTTTTTAATAAAAACTTTTTATTCAAGTATTTTAAATTTATTGATTTTTCCTCTTTAAAGTATCGTAAATCTGGTAGGGTTTTCCTTTTTGCAAGTTGTACAAAACAAGGCTTAAAGAGAGCGAAGGAAAACGGGGACATTTAGCCCAACGAATGGTTACCAAATATGCGAGTGGAACAAATGTGAAATGGATTTCTCAGCTTGCACATAACCCAGTTTCTGCTTTATATATTGCAATGGCAACCCTATTGATATTTGCATATGTTCCATATGGGAAAAATTGCAAATGCGGTTGGGGGCTGAAAGCGTTAAAGGAGTGAAGGATGAGCTAGAGGGTAAGCTGTTCCATCTACCGCTAGCCCTGTTTCTAGGTTATAAATTGCTCTCGACTATGAAACATGTTTTGGAGCTACGTAGGTCAGGCTGAGCTTGCTGTCACTTTTAATCTATCTTTTCTTAATAAAGAGGAGCAAATAATTATTGTCCCTTTAATAAAATCACGGACAATGGATTTTAAGATCTTTAAATAAAAAAACAGTTTGGAAACGAAGTTATTTAATCGGAATGCAAAACATTTACAAAACTGGAACTACTGATATATGTTTTTTTACGTCGTGTGGGTTTAAATTTTAAACAGAATACTTAAATTCTAATGCCCGAAAGCTCTAGGGTCATGTTGGCGGTGTTGTAACCAACATAGCTGTTATGCCCTCCAGTGCAGTAAATGACATTATTAACCCAGTTTTCCGTACTCTGAGCTTACAATACACACTCTTTCATGCTCAGAACGTAACAGGCTTTCAGACATCATGCTAGCTTCGACACCCACGACAAACAGCGAAAGTAAGAAAAAACTTTACTTCATGCCGAGCATGTTTAATACACTATCGCGAAATGATCTAAAAATATAATATTAATATATATGTAGATATATAAAAAGTAAGTAAAAATCTATGACATCTATAAGGGCGAAAAAAAAACCACATTACCCTATATTATCTAACATATTTAGTTAATTAAATGTGAACTTTCATACCCCATAGGGTACTAACCAGGTTCATGTTACACAGTTATTCTTTTTGTTGTTTATTTGTCGCTTCGCATACTCCTTGTTAGGTATGTTGTCGTCTCTACCTATTTTAAATGTAGAAGAATTTAACTCAGCTTAACTCTACTGAAGGCAGGGTCTCTCAGTACTTGTACAGTCGACGTCTTTATGTCGAATAACGACATAAAAAACTTAAAAATGTGTAAATGAAAGAAAGAAAGAATACACAAAAATTGTACTTTTAAAATTTGTTAAGTTTGCTTACAAAAAATATATTATACAACCGAATTACTGTATACTTTTTAAAATTCATATTTAATTTGTAATACTTGGTAACTTTTATGGAACAACCATCTGTTTAATATTTTCAATGTTTTATTTAGCATTGGCTTGAAAAGTTTTTAATTATTCCACATTTGCATCATTTTCATTTTGTGGAAATGGCTTATAATTACAACTCTCGTTCAGTTTTGACCAGCTTTGCCCAACTGTTAGCAATTTATGTTGCACTCGAAGAGTGCATAAAGTTTCCAAAGTGGTGAAGGCAATTTTGTACTTGACATGATGTGGCTCCAGCTCTTGGTCTGCTTGCCAAGTAGGCGGAAAGGGAATGTGGTTTTTGGTGTTACGGCGGTGAAATCGTTAGTTAAATGGTGCCTAGTTTAGGTACGTTTTTGGTATGCAAATAATTCGGGGTAATTAAAAAGTTTCTGGCCATGTTTTAAAACTTCTGCACCAGTAAGGGCTTAATATTCATTGTTGTAAAGCCCAATATTTTTTTGTAATCTCGCTCGTAACCATCCGAATTCTTGACTGTCTTCGACACGCCATGTGTTTGGGCATAACATTTCTGATTCATATAACGCAAACATTTGCAATTTCCGTGGAAAGTCAATTTATAAAAGCTCGCTGTCGAAGTTTTTTAATTGAAAATACTTGGGTTGATTTTTCTGCTGCGAAGGTCCCCATTTCTCCCACGTTACCTACTTGCTGTCATATTGCACGTAGTTACTTCAGGTCAGTCTTTCAGTCTGACTTTTCTGAATTAAATTTATTTTTCCAAAGTTATATTTGCTGAAGTTAGCTAGCACCTTTCGGCACCCACACCTGCTCTTCGCTTTAGAATAACGTCTAATTTATGCGAATATTATTAACAAATTAGTAATTTGTCTGCCAAACTTATAGCTATCGAGGCATTCACACCTAAGCAAACTATTGTATAACTTTTGTTTCGGGCCCGCTCTGAGTTTTGTAAATAAATACTAGCGAAAAGTTTAGTATTTTGATGCCAGCAACTTTAAAACATATTGCCAAAAACCGCGCGCCGCCACCTCACAAATAACAAAACAATTTGAATACACATACATATATATGGACTGAAACTTTGTCCTTGCCGAGAACGAAGTCGAGGACGAAGACTGCAACGACGACGACGACGACGCCTTTTTGATGATGATGCTGTCTGTTTGGCAGAAGATACACTGGCTAGACAGAACTTTCATCAAAACTAATAACCTTTGAAATTCCATATAGCTGCTAGCATTTAAACCATAAACTTTTATAACAACAATCTGCGAGGAATGGGCAGATAATATGCTTAATGAGCCAAAAGTTCCTTTTGCTATTTGAATTTTGAGCGACAACTTTGCAACAAATAGTTACCACTGGTTCCTTGAAATAAACAAAATGAAATACTGATAGACTGGGAATTGTACGGAGAGTTTTGTATATAAGGTGAATTTCATAATCATAAACCCTTTTTTATTTATGTTCATACTTTACTCAACTTAACTTGCTTCTACTTGTATGTGTTCAAAATGGTGAACATGCATAATTGTCCGCACCCAAAGAACCCCTTGAAATCACAGACAGATCAAGGGCTCAAGTAGTCTAATTACATACACGCCGCCTATCAGTAAGAACTAATGTGTAAAGTACACAAATGCCCTAGTATTCGCACGTTTGTCAACATACATACATGTAATCAAGTGCACGAGCACTCCATATATACAAGTTTAAGCATATACAAAGTACTATGATCGCCCCCTAGAATGTCCAAGAATACTCTAGCTTAGATAACCCCTAGGTGGAATCTGTAACTAGTACATAAGTGGAAACCGCTATAAAAAGGCGCGAGCGCCCAATAAAAATTGACTTCCTAACGAAATGCTGATGTGTTTTGACTAGGGATTCGGCGGTTAGCGGTATAAGTTGCCAGTCGAACGGAGCGGTTCGAGCTGCACCTAAGACAAGCTATGTACGCTGCTAACACTATGATTAAACTTCCACTTTTGTTTGTTAGGTTAGTTATTTCTATAACTTAACTCTATAATGAAACTTCCACTTTAGTTTAATTATACAGTTAAGCTACAAAAAAAACTAAACCAACTGAAGTATACGTTTTCCAGTATATTTTGAATTGTAGTATTTATACTCTTGAGATTACACCGTTTCTATGACATAAAAAAAACGAGAAAGAAAGCTAACTTCGGTAAACCGAAGTTGGTATACCCTTGCAGTCTGCAATTGGATCATTGAAAATCGAACCATTGTAGTAATGTTGAAAAAATATCGAATTTTGTAAATTTTACATTTTACATCTAGAATTTTACATTTTCATATAAATCGACCGATCGCTTCTATGCCAGCTATATGATATAGTTGTCCGATCTTAAAAAAATGAAAACCGTAATTCTAGAACCATTAAAAACTGCTATATCTCAAAATTTATAGAAATACGTTTAAAAACAGAGAAGTTAAAATTTTTTTTTACATTAATTTCTCCATTATTCCTATGGCAGCTATAGGATATAGTAGTCCGTTCCGACATATATACTGCGTGCTAAAGAAATAAGACTATGCTGAAAATTTCAGCTCGATAGCTCAAAAACTGAGAGACTAGTTCGCGTAGAAACCGACAGACGGACAGACGGACATGGCTAGATCGACTCGGCTGGTGATGCTGATCAATAATATATATACTTTATGGGGTCGGAGATGCCTCCTGCACTGCGTTGCAGCAATCATGGCAAAATTATAATACCCTCTGCAAGGGTATAAAAATAACAGTTATTTTCGATTTTTCAAAATAAAAATTACAAATAACAGGTTTGATTCAACTTTTATATACAAATTGAAAAATTATAATTATTTTTAACTTTTTTATTAAAAATCAAAAATAACAGCAAAAAAAAAAATTGGTAAAATAAAAACCAGCAAAAAGTACTCTCCTAGCATACATTTAAGTCTGGATATGAGATTAATTAATATGATATGATATGATGATATGATATGATATGATGAAATGAATGTCCATCAAGTTAGCAGGGCAACTTTGGAAAATAAAACTTCTTATTACACCATAATTTGCCGTTAATTATTCGCAAATTATTTACAAAAAAATTACCGCTGAATTTTTTAGTTAATTTTTTAGATGCCCTGCTAAGTTGACATCAAGTTAGCAGGGCAACTCCAGAAAACTTTAACATTTGCAATATATTTTTTGCTCAGAATTTTCCGCTAATTATTCGCAAATTATTTACGAAAAAAAAGTTGTTGCTCGAGTTTTTATATTAATTTTTTTAAAACATAAAGTTGCCTTGCTAAGTTGATATCAAGTTACCAGGACAACTATAGTAAACCTTTACATTTCCAAAATCTTTTTATACCCTTGCAGAGGGTATTATAATTTTGACCAGATGTTTGCAACGCAGTGAAGGAGGCATCTCCGACCCCATAAAGTATATATATTCTTGATCAGCATCACCAGTCGAGTCGATCTAGCCATGTCCGTCTGTCTGTCTGTCCGTCTGTCTGTCTGTCCGTCTGTCTGTCTGTCCGTCTGTCGGTTTCTACGCGAACTAGTCTAGCGAACTATATCCTATAGCTGCCATAGGAATGATGGCGAAATTAATGTAAAAAAAAATGTAACTCTCTGTTTTTCAAATTATTTCTATAAATTTTGAGATATAGCAGATTTTTATGCTTCTAGAATTACGATTTTAATTTCATTAAGATCGGACCACTATATCATATAGCTGCCATAGATGCGATCGGTTGATTTATATGAAAATGTAAAATTCTTCATGTAAAATGTACAATTTACAAAATTCTACATTTTTTCAACATTACTAGAATGGTTCGATTTTCAATGATACAATTGCAGACTGCAAGGGTATACCAACTTCGGTTTACCGAAGTTAGCTTTCTTTCTCGTTTGTTTAGAATTTGCCGCTAATTATTCGCTAATTATTCGTGAAAGAATAAAATTCGTTGCTCTAGTACTAATTTTATTATTTTAAAAATTATTTTGCTATATAAACCAATAATATTGGCGGTCTCCTCTATTATGTTAAGAAAAGTGGCAACGCCAAGGAAGTTCGAACGTGGGGTAGAGAGTGTGTGTGTGTATGGCTTTTGCATAGGAATTAGTGTATTAGTGCTAAAGTGCAATCAACGGACAGACAGAGTTGAATTATTTTTGACAAAGTAGATTCTTAGCTACATTTCTTAACCAAGCTCAAACGAAATTTACAGTTAATACCGCTATATAACACTCTGGCTGTCCGTTGATTTCACTTGATATGATATGATGATATGATAAGATGATATGATATGATGATATAATATGATGATACGATATGAGATTAATTGCTGTTTATCCGAACAATTTTTTTTTTTTTAATGTTTTATGAGTTTTAAATGCAATTTACAGAAAATAGTTCATGATTCATGACATGGTATGCATAATTTGATTGTTTTAGTCACCTTTGTATGTGTGTCAACATTAAAACTCTTCAAATAATTACTTTTAAAATGTAAATCCAAGCACCAGCCTTCTAAGTCTACAACCAAGAATGCTTCTGGCACTAAATATAAAATTAAATTAAAACATGCCAGGGTATGCATATTAATATTCCAGGGTTGATTACAAAAAATCTTGAGGATATAAGTATTTTTTCTTAATATGAAATAATACTATTTCACCCAACGAAGATTGAAAATGTTGGTCTTGTATTCAATGCTATTCATGTAGTTTTTGTATTTTCAAAGATCTTGGTGTCTATTGATAACAGGAATAGGACGGCGGCTATGTATGAAGCATCTCGGGCAATGTTTCTTAATATAAGTATATAAATAGCTTATCAAACCAACATTTTGGGTACCGGCTTTATTCAAGAAAATAGTTCTTATTTTTCGGAATGCCATCTGAAAATCACAAAAAATTACGGATTACAATTGAATATAATGTCAATCCTGGTTAAGTGCTCAAACAGACCTCGGCGCTTTCTTTGTTTGTCTGCGACTGTGTGTAATTTATTAGATTTCGGCAAATATTTTGCCAGAAGCGCATTTCTATGTTAGAAGTTGAGGCGTCATGGCCAGACAGTCAGTTGAAATTCGCGATATTTTCCTCCATTCCACAGCGACTGCTCATGATGTAATGTTTTTATAAGCTCTCAGCTATATCTTTCGGTCTCTCCGTCTTTCGCAGTCTCTTGTTTGAGGAAAAGTTGCCTCTCTAGACAGACTCTTCGGACTTTAACCATTGAAAATTTTCCTTTTCCTTTGTTTTCCGTGTTTGAGCAGCCATCTCCGTCTCACTCCCATTTTCTCCTGGTCCTGCTCCGTGGTTTTTTCCTGTTTGGTTGCAGCTGACAGCTGCCTGCCAATAGTTGATTTTCCCAATATACGTTTTCCTCTTGATTTTTCCCTTGGCTGCATTCAGTTTCCTTGCGGTTTCCACTGGTCAAATGGCTTAACCTGTCAATGCTCGATTAAATCATGATTAATATCAGGGATCGTAACAGTAATAATTTTTAAAATAAGAGTTATTTGTGATTAAAAAAAATAATAATTGCAAGTTAACAGTTATTTTTTATTTTTAATAAAAAAGTTACAAATAATTATTATTTTTCAATTTTTATTTAAACGTTAATTTATAACTGTTATTTGTAATTTTTATTTTAAAAAATCGAAACTAACTGTTATTTTAAAAAAAAAAAAAAATTAAAACAAAACAAGGAAAATAACAGTTATTTTCGATTTTTCAAAATGAAAATTACAAATAACAGGTTTGATTCAACTTTTATATAAAAATTGAAAAATAAGAATTTTTAATAAAAAAGTTAAAAATAATAGTTTACAAAAAATTAATAAAATAAAAATTGCATATAAAAATTGATCCTGTTTCTGCAAATTCCTTCCAAAAATAAGGCATGCATAATTTTCCTATCGTCGTACTACGACGTAGTCATTTTTTTTGGGTCCAATTTTTATTTATCACATAACTGTTATTTGCGATCCCTGATTAATACAATGACATTTTTTTTTCTTTCTAAAAACAATTATGCGATTTAATAATTTATATAACTTTTCTTTATGTTTTATTTAGTTAGCTTTTCGTAATGCTATTGCAAAAAAAAAAAAAAAAAAAAATGACGTCTCACATGTTCCAACTTGGGTCAGCAATTATTTTTTGTTTTCCTTGCTCAGTGTATGTATTGATTTCGCGCAAAGCACGTGCGCCACTTGCGTACTAAGATTTTTGCAGAGGACCAAATAGGCTGCAGGATGAAGTGATGGTGGGTTAAACAACTCGTTTTCGTAAGTGTGTGTTCTTGTTGGTTCGTGCGCCAACGTCCTTGTGCTAGTTTCCAAGTTGCTTGCTGCCTTTTCGCTGATGTCTGGCTTTTTGGCTGCCTTGTAAATTGAAAGTCTCAGCTTTCCTTCATCTGAAAACATTTAACGTAATGCCAGGACACGTGCTCCTACCATCAATTGGGCTTCTGCTGCCATTTATTTACCTGCCGTTTTGCTGCTATGTGCTAAGTGCTAATTGGGTTTGTTGTATTTTTATCACCACGACGTTCTCCCCAGTCGACTGAAATAGGGTCAATCCGCTCTCAGCTCTGTTAGCTGATGTATTTTTAAAAGTACCCATTTGCTAATTATTTTAAGGTGTATTTAAGGACTTTCCAAGTTAGTTACAAACAAAAGCGCTACGGCTCCTACCCATATTTACAAAAGTCCAGCTTGAAAGTTAAAAGGATCTTTAGAGTGCCTAATTAAAGTTTTGAGTTCTAAGCCGGAACGTCTGAGGAGGTTGGGTTAAATATAGAAAACAGTTGGTGCACACTTTTGGCCTCTGAGTGAACTAAGTTTCTCAATTTTCTTTTGGGCCAACATATTTGAAGGATGTATGGATAAATGAATTTTCATAGTCTCTTTAGACTTTGAAAAAAAAAAAAAAAACTGGCTACAAAAATAAGTTCTTATATAAACAGTCACTGCTAATATTTTACTAAAGAAATCTACGTTATATTTCGAACTAAAATTAGTCACTTTCCTACTTGATATACAGAGAAATCCTTCCTTAAATGGACTGTACAAATCTCTTGTATAATGTGCCTAAATTAATGGGCAATACTGAATTTAGCATAAATTAAACGATAAACACATCAACGCGCCGATTTTGAGTATCATTAACGACGACTTCATCCCCCTTAGTGGTAGGAGATAAGCATGGGAAAATGCCAGACGCCAGCACAAATAGACATAAATTTAAATGGCTAAGGGCCTCAGTTTGCAGCCTCCCTGCCCACAGTGGCGTATTCCCATTTCCATTTCAAGCCCACCAGTCTGTCACAATAAATGGTTGCCAGGATAAGCACCGAGTGCACCGACTGCAATATGCAAGCTGCTGCTGCTGCTGGCTGTTGCAACCACCAACTGCGACTGTGTCCTTTGCAGGTTATGCTGATCTGCTCGACGCTGCTGCTACAGCTGCGGAGCCACACAATCAGGACAAGTATCCTGGGTGTGCGACATTCTGCTAGGTTGTATGTTTGTTATAATTATTATATCTAGAGCACATTGTATTTGTATTTTTCCTGTATTCAATGTGTAAAAATGTACAAAATTTTATTTAATTTAATTTATATGTTTACAATTTTATAATTTAAATAATATAATAAATAATTTAAAAGCTTAATTTCTCTGGTATCGATCTGGTACGGATTCTGCATTTCTCTGACTGTAGGAGGGGGTAACTTTGTTGCATTTTTCTAGCCGCATTTATTCATCTGGCATGGCCTCAATGTGCAGGTGACATTACTTCGGAAGAAGAAAGCGGTTGGGGCAGCAGTGTTAGCCTTGAGCAAAAGTCGAGCTTATCTGTCCCATGATGATTTATGCTCGCGTTTAGTGTGAAAAATTTACATTAAATGCGTACATGGTAGCGAAAGTGTTGCCGGGAGAGTCCTTCGCACACAACACTGTTCCCATTTGAGCAGCGGGCGGGATGTAGAACACCTATGTCGGTACAGAAAGTGAAAGTGTGTGGGGCGACTCTCGGTGTCGTATTGGGGTCACTGGTCATTATCAAGATGTTGCTAAAGAAATACCGTATACCGGGGCTGTGACTAGTCCCAGTTCCCCAGCTCCCTGCGACGTCTTGGGCTCATTTGATATGCAGGGCAGATAAAGGCCAACGCGCATTCAACCCTCAGATTCACTGTTCGCCTGAAAGAAAAGTGAGCCAACAATGTGAGGCGATAGTTTAATGGCAGAGCAAACGGTTGAGCAAGCAACTCTTCGTTGGCATGGCAACTGTCGAGGAAGGTTTATAGGTTTCTCTGTTACAGCGGCAACCAAATTTGCTTATAGATATTTTTGGCAAGGGTATAGCAGATTTTCTTTTTTGTCAGAAGTGACAATTTCATTAAATAAGAGTGGTTGTTTTGCAAACATTTTTTGAACTGAGTATTAAACTGAGTTGGGGAAAAAGAAATTATTTACAGTAATAATTTTTTTTAATAGTAAAAAGGCTCTTGTCTTGTCCCTATTTTGAAATTATTTTTAAGTAAATAATTTAGAGGCCGGGTGTGATACAAGAATTATATTAAACACAACGAAAAATTAAGTTAAAGGCTGTTACTAGGTCTCTTGTGTCCCTTGAGTGGAAATAGCCAAATATTTATGTTCTTTGAAACAGAGTGGAAATCAGAATGGTCTTATTTCTTCATTGAATTTTTCAAACATTTTCGGATTTCTTAAGTCTGCTTTATTCCTGTTATTTTATTTATGGCGTTTTTCTTTTCCACTTACTGTTTGTGTACGAGTATGTGATTTTCGTTCACTTTGTCTATTGTTTTTGAATTTTCTTCTCTCTACCTTTCTGCCTGTTTGCATCTATTTTTTTGGGAAAAAAACAGGGTCCTAACGATAAAATCTATAATGTAAATTCTGGCCTTTTAGTTGACAGTCGTAAGCCGATAGGGTAATTCAAGTGAGCCCGTAATGGTCCACAGAAAGATTCAAAACTTGGGTTGAAATGTTCCCTCCCTGCTCTTGGAACAATTAATTAATTAATTTATTAATTTAAGTATATCTCTATACTTTCAGGTACGATTTCTGATGTATGCCAAGAAGACCGCTGATAAGTAAAAAAGCTTAACCAGCATTTTAATAGATTAGATACTTTTATACCCTTACAGAAGGTGTTATTATTTTAATTAAAAGGAGTAAAGAAGTAATTTTCGACAATAGCGGTGTCAATCTAGCCCTGTCCATATGTCAGTTTGTCCGTTTTAATGCAAAACTAGTCTTTCAGATTTAGAGTAATCTGGATAAAACTTTCCAAATAGTCTTATTTCTAAAGCATGTTGTATACAAGTCGGAACGACTCGAAGCGAGCGAATTCATCAATATATATATAGAAAACCAGATAAAATTAATAAAAACCAAGTAAGAAAGCTACAGTCGAGTGTACTCGACGGACAGACGGAAATTGTTAAATCGATTCGGCTGGTGACGTTGGTTAAGAATATATATATACTTTTATGTGGTCGGAGATGTCTCTTTGTGTTTTAAGTTATAATACCATTGTACCCTACGCGTACCGAATTATACCTTCATTGTTTCTGCATCTTCTCTGAGATATACATATGTATGTATATTAAATTAAATTGCAAACTTCAAAGATATACAAACTTCGGCTTCCCAAAGCTAGCTTTTTTTCTTTCTGGGTGACGCGCCCCATCAATTTTACAGCTCAAGTTTGTGAAAAGTAAACAAACCAAACTGCCATCGTGACTGACCGATGACCAAGAGCCATTAATTTAAGAGACATCATAATCAAGTCAGCAAAGGTAAGCTGCGATGAAGGGCAACCGAGCCACTGGGATTGCTATATATAATGGCTTATAGGTATATGCAAAAAATGAATTATTTATTAATTACTCATTACTTGGGCTATGTTGAATTGGAAATTGATATAAAAAGTTGCAAATCAAACATCATGGACGCCTTACCAAGCCCAAAAATTATTTAAGTTTTCCACATTACAGCCTTGTCACAAATCAAGGAATATTTTAAGAATGAAAGCTACATTTTGGAAGCCGATTTTTTGTAAACGTTTTGCAATTTTCAACTTGACCTGAGAAGCTGAGTTGGAATATTTGCTGTCAAAGTTTATCGTCGCCGATAGGTTAGCAAGAGTATTTTCACTCAAAAATGCTTACAAAAGTCAGAATTAGAGTTGTATGTAATTGTTTTTATTAGAGATTTCTAGAGAATTCACATAATTTGTATGAATAAAAAAAGTAAGCAAACCAAACTGACCGACCGACGGCAAAAAGCCATGCATTTAAGAGTCATCATAATCAAGTCAGCAAAGGCAAACTGAGATAACCAACGGGCAACTGGGAATGTTATCTATCAAGGCTTATATATACAAAAAGGAAATTATTTATTAATTACTCAAACCACCGCATTTTAGGCTATATATATAAGAAGGGGAGGCAAATCTGCGCACAATTTAATCGATATAAAGAGCTGCAAAACAAACATCATGGCCGACTGACCAAGCCCACAAAAAATTTCAGTTTTATTCCAATCTCACCCCGTCGTCAGCGCTGTCGAACAAAATAAATGCATAAATAATTGATTTAATTTTCAAGTTGTCTACAAACGAATCGTTTAAACGGCTGATTGAGAAGTTTGGTATGGTTCATTGCCCGTAATATATGCAAAGTTCGTTTTATCCCGAAATAATAGAACAAATAAAGCATTTTAGAATCAAAATAAAGCTGAGTATGAAATTTGTTTAATTTTATGTTATAACTGAGAGCCAACCGAGAGTAAATGTAACAGGCAGAATGATAAATTGCCGAGCCTATGAAGTATAGTATACATATTCTTGATCAGCATTAACAGCCGAGTCTCTTGTCTGTTTTTGTAAAATCAGTCGGGACGAATAGATTTTCTGTGATTATTGAAAGAGAGCTTTAAGAACTGGAAGATTAACAACGTGGACATCCAGGGACTAATAAATTTGAATAAAGCTCCAAGGGTACAGAAAATTTGATTCGTTTATTTGTTTGTTTACCCGACTACTTGGCTGCACAGAACAGACCCAAGATGTCACTAACAATTACATTTTCCTCACAATTTATTTACGATCCGCAGTCTTTTTTCTGCTTCTATACAGTTGTTTTTCTTTTCCTTCGTCGCCGTCAGTTATTGTTTTGAATGCGAATGAGTCGGTTACATGTGTGGCGCTGGCGGGGCTTGGACAGGATGGGAGTTTAGTGGGGTTTGACAACCGCAGGCTCAGGTCCTTGCGGTGGCCTAAGAGAAGAAGGACTTCCATTTTCATCATCATAAAGTCTGCTGAAAGGAAATCGATATGGGGAACTTAATCATGAAATGAAGTCGCCGTCAAGTTGTCTTTCATTTTCAATTTCATTCTCGGCACCTCGCACTTCTCCTTGACGCCGTTCGTCGTTCTATCTCGAAGTCTTCCCCCGATTCAGGAGCGTTGCCAACTACTTTTCCGCAGGAGCTTTGTTTACCTATGAGTGCGAAGGGCCAATAACTTTTGCCTGGGTCCTGCTCTTTTCGGTTTGGTAAATTTAGCTTCGCTTCGGGTTTTGGTTTGTCTGGCTTTGTTTTGTTTGTTTGTTTCCATGTCTAAGTTAGCTTACTTTTGTGCAAAACTTTTTTCCTGGTATCCACCAATCACCGCACCGATACTCCCGCCCAGGACCCGGCCCTGTTGCTAACATTTTTTGCTCATTTCCGTTTCGACTTCCTTTTTAACTTCGTCAGACTTTATCCGTTTTATTCTACAAATGCAGGTCAGGTCACTGTAGTTCACTGCATTTTGTATTAATTTATCCAATCGCCTTCGTTTTGAGGTCAAACTCCTGCGCGTACATTTTGGAATTGCTGAGATCAATTGTAGTTGAAAACTTTCTTTTCAACCACTTTTAGTAATATTAATACAAAATCATATAAATTCATAAAAATTAATATAAATTCAGTTTAAATTTATCAAACAAAAACACCTTTTAACGAGGTGAGATTAAAGTGACGATGGCACCTTCAACTTCAAAAATTTCTGATATCAAATTTTGTGACGATTAATAGTAACGTTAACAAAACTAAATTACACATAATTCAACTAGTTTCTAATTCGACACGCTGCTCTTTAGTTAAAAGGCTGGGTATTTTACAGCTTAGTGCCGAAACCAAACTAGTTGTTACGGAGATATGTATGTGTTGTAACCAAAAGGTAAGCAGCTATCTCAAGGGCTATATGGTCTGAGCCATTTTTAAAATAAAATATAAAAAATCTTTAAAAAAAAAAATTATTTTAATTCTAAATTCTTAATTATAATATTAAGATCAATTTGTCAAGGCAAAGTAATAATCATATCAAAACACCTTTCAAACGACATATAACACGTTTCTGTAACTTTGATCGTTCGCGAGGAATCGATTTTTTTCTCCCTGTTTTCCCGCCAAAGTTGCGGGTAATGCAAAAATTATATTAAATTAAACAAAATAAAAATTCTAAAACGTTTTTTCAAATTTAAAATACTATATTTAAAGTTTCGTTTGATGGGTTTAAAGTTTATTGCAATTGTGCACGTATCTATTGACTCTACATGTATTTTTTTCATAAATGTATGTTAGTGCATGTTAAAGGTGAGGTATTTGGGAACTTTGCTACTAATATTAATGAACAATATCTCGAGAAAGCGAATTTTGCCAGATATGTGTTATACCAAAAGTTGAGCAATCTCAAGGGCTATATATTCTTAGAGCCATTTTTTATTGTAATTATACATTCTTAAATATTATATGAAGATAAATTATGTCAAGGCAAACCTATTATCATTTCAAAATACCGTTCTAAAGACATAAAGCACGTTTCTGTAGCTTTTGTCTTTTATAAGTTATGGGCGCGGGAAATCTGGCTTTTTTTAGATGTTTTCCCGACAAACTAGCGGGAAAACCAAAAAGTGGTAGAACAAAAGTGTTTGGGCTTTAGCTGTTTAATAAAATAAAAGTTGTTCCAGGAGTCTAAAACAAAAAAAATCGACAGACAGACAAACAAGAGGACAAACGTTCTCATTTCGGAAACGCTGTTAAAATCTTGATTTTTTAATATCTTTTGAACGGAGTATCGGATCAAGATGATTGACGAGATGTCATTAGACGCGTATTTGAAGTAAGATCACAACAACATTAAACATTTGGGGATTCTTTCTCCACAGGCCCCAACAGCTCAAATTTTAAAAGTTTTCTATTTCGCACTTTCATTCCCATTTCTCCTAAACTTATCCGTTTTTGAAAAATCTTAGTATGGAGTTTTAAAAAAGTTTACAATACCATTTGATCAAGATATAAATGGTTCGGATCGGACTATAGTAGCATATTTTCAATTCTACGGCTCTTTATAGTTGTAGTCTCCTTGAGCACCACAATTTCGGTGCTCATCACAACGTGTCACTACGTGGACTGCGGTCCACAGTGATATAAACAAATCAAAGAGGTCAACAAATAATTATTGATATAAATTATCAATTCCATTTTTTTTTTTTTTTTGTTCCAGACAAGATTAATCAATATTAGTTCGTTGACCTTTTTGGTTTGGGCATATGTCTGAAAGGATCAAAATCTATTTGCTGTAACACTTAAAACCTTCTTTTTATATTTATTCTTTGCGTTCCGATAGCGAATGCTATGATATATGAACCTAAAATCGAAAAATGAAATTTATCTTTTTGTAATGGCATGTCACTGGATTGTAAAGTTAAAATGTCAATAGTACATCGCCAACGTTGTCTTTTCTGGATTTTGTTATACCTATTATCCTCGCAGACTTTAGCACACATTAAAAAAAAAAAAAAAAAAAAAAACTGAATTCGTTCGTTCATGGCACGACTCCCTCGCCTCTTTATTTGCTGGAAGGACAATACTCCAACTGGTCGATGGCCCGCGGGAAAAATGGATGGAAGTAAATGGCCATTTCAAGGGAAATATTATTTTATGTTCCTGCATACATTTTCATGTTATTTAAAGTTCATTAAAGATCTACGTCATCAAAAAGGAACGGAGAATAGAATGTTACAAACTGGAAATTATGAAATAAATTAAAGCTGGGCTCAAAGCGCTGCTATTGATTATTTGCTTTCTAAAATGTATATTCGTTTGACCAGAATGGACTATTGGATTACTTTTTCTATAATTGATTAGAAATGAAAAATGAATTGGCTCTTCTTACATAATGATGTGAACCAGGAGCAACGCCTCTTTTTTGCACTCTGTTGCACGTTAAATTGCTATCCGTATTGTCTGCAGTATAGTTTAACGGGTAACTTCGTGTCATTTTCCCGATAAATATTGAAACGTGCAACAAATAAATAGTTTCCCATCTGCTATTTTCAAGTTTATTGCCCAATGGTTTATCTTAAACAAGTGAGAAAGCTACAGTAGAATGTGACCGACTGTGAGATACCCGGTACCAAAAGCATTGTTTGTGAAATTAAATAGCACACGGACATTGAAAAAAACAAAATGTTGATAAATGAAGACAAATGTTGCTAAAAACATGTTGAGCAACATTCAAAAAAGTGAAATGATGCTAGGAACATGTTGAGCAACGTTCAAAAAATACAAATTCTGCAGCTGTACGAGCTACATTACGAATTAATGCTGCGCCCGAAAGCACGCAACTCTTTTTTTCGCTGGTGCCTTTGTGGCCGCTCAAAAGAAGAACAAGAAGCATACACAGAAACTTTATTATTTAATAACTTCCATGTTATCATCCCATTTTACTTAAATTTTCAAAAAAACGTCCGCAAATGCCTACTTATTTATTTTAATTATTTACTTCAGGCCACAAATTACGACTATAGCTTATATAAAGCTTTCTACGATTTTCGGGGGCGGAAGTGGGCGTGGACAAATTTTAAAACTGACTTGATCTGCGTGTAACAGATTCCAATGTTGTCACCAAATTTGGTAACTCTAGCTCTTATACAAGTAGTCTCTGAAATCTGTTGTTTCACACGGACGGACGGAGAGACTGACATGGCTAAATCGACTCGGCTGGTGATGCTGCTCAAGGATATATACACTTTACGTGGGCTGCTATATATATTTCTGGCCTAGGCAACACTAAGTGTTGTTAGGTGGAATCTGACATTTCCATTGAAAAGTTCGACATTTTTAAGCATAAACGTACTCAGAACGGTTTGACGTACGACTATCATTTGTGTTGTTTACAGTTACTTAAAAAAATCAATTTCGCAAAAAAATGGAATTAACTCGTGAACATTTTCGTGCGATCATTTTTCACAACTTTCGGCGTGGATTATCACGACAAGAGTGCAGCGATGAACTTAAATCTTTGTATGACTATGAAGCACCATCCTATAGCACTGTGAAAAACTGGTACAACGAATTCAATCGTGGCCGACGCTCCCTCAAAGACGAATTCCGCGAAGGTCGTCCAAAAACAGCCGTTGTGCCAGAAAACA
>VNJZ01009885.1:0-23375 GCA_008042795.1 Drosophila asahinai | reverse complement strand
GACATGAACAAAAGGGGATCGTATTGCACGGCCCGCGACGATCCAAAGGCGCACGAAGTTTGCGATTGGGGAGGGAAAACGGCCAAAACATAGCCCGATCGTTCTCACGATCAAGCATAAATATGCTTGCGGGGCAATGTGGACAGAAAGACAGACTGACAAACGATTTCTTCTAATTTTAAGGCACGTAGATAATTGTTCTGATTACGTTTGCAGAGGATAGTGGCGTCCAAAGAACCCACCCCAAATCCGGCGAGCTCAGCTGCACAAATCGTGTCTGCTATCCGGGCGGCCACTTCCTCAGCCCTATGTCCTCCAAGGACTGAGGCACCACGACAACACCGACGTAACAGATTCTAGAACTACTGTTTGAATTTCATTAAGATCGCACAACTTTATCATATAGCTGCCATAGACTCAATCGGGCGCTTTATATAAATATGTCAAATTCTACATGTAAAATGTGTGGTTAAGTGTTATACAAATTTAGAAACTTCGATCATTTGTTCAATTTTACCAAAATGGATCGATTTTCAATGATCAATTGCAGACGGCAAGGGTATACAAACTTATGCTTACCGAAGTTAGCTTTTTTCTTGTTTTTAATTTTATTTGTTTACTGTTCTGTTCTGTTTTCTATATTGGCTGCTGACAGCGTTGATGTATATAAGTACAAACATATATGAACATCTGCAAAAGATCTTTCTGAAAAGTAAACGGCCTTCAGAAAGCGATAACTGCTTTCGCACTTTAAAGCGGGAGCTTAATGGAACAATGCCAAATTAGTTTTTTCTTTCGATTCCGATTTCAATCGAGCCCGTGGGCATTTGCGGACTTTGAGTGAAATGCTACCCTACCACCTCTTTCGAGCTCGGGTATATGTATATTATGTTCATACATATATTCTTGATAGGGTCGGAAAGGACGATGCAAACATATGTCAAAAATTATAATTGCTTCTGCAATGGTGAAAAAATAATTATGTGAAAAACGCTCGCACTTAAATACATCAAACAAAAACACAGGAATAAAATAGAAAATGGCCATCGTCATAATCGCAAATCTCAAATGGCTTTTTGCTACTTTTTTCCAGACATTTTTAGTGCTATTAAAAAGTTTGGCGAATCAGGAAAAACGGCCACGGAAGCACCAAAAGGAAAGCGAAAATGCTAGAAAGGGGGCAAGAATGCTGGCGGGAAGTAACAAAAAAAAATTTACTTACATATTTATTGTAATTTTTTATTTTACGCACTTTGTACGTTTAATGCGGCCTGAGAAAAGCCCTCAACGAGGAGAGAAAAATGAGGAAAATACATTGAAAACCGCACAGAAATATAAAATGGAAGTGGGGAAATGAAAATGGTGTAAGGATAAAAATAAACAAGTAAGAAAACTTAAGTCGAAAGTGCTCGACTGTGAGATACCCGGTATCTAAACGTTTGTGCTTTACACTAAAAGGCTATTTAAAATTGTTCATACATTATCATACTTTACTTCGATACTTCTTAAAATAAATCGCCTCTCGAATTAGCTCCCTACCTAAACAATTTAATTTCATACTTAAATATGAATGATACATTTTATAGGAACACATAAAAACCCGCTCGATCGTCATCAAAGAATGAATTATGTTATTTGTTTGTCATTTTTTGCTCTATTCTTTTGTCATTTCTTCTGCAGTTGGCGCCATTATATCGATTTTTGATGATTTGATTTTTAGCGACTAAATTACTCCGAAACAACAATTTACCTCATTGATAAAAGTCAACCTGACATTATTTTGAGGGCTCTACATTACTCCGAAAAAATTTTACCCCAATGACAGAAGTTAACTTGAGATTGAAAAATTGGACCTAAATAAATGTTTGTTTAGTCCCTAACAATCTTCAAACCTGAAAATAAGAACAATAATCCAATATTGCAAAGCTTTTTGCGTGCATTATTGCCAAAAAGCTGTGTCCGGTCGTTAGAAAATTTCTGCCAGGATGACACTATTTATACTGACATTTCCAAAGCCTTCGATAAGGGGTCTAACTTTGTTTTAGTGGATTTGTTCCTTTCTTGAAGGTCGTGAGTATAGAGTACTGTTAATGAAAAATTCTCAACTGTTAGGGCCGTTACTTTTGATAATATTTAAAAACTTCATGTGTCGCAGAGTCTGAATGACTACTTTATTCAGATGTTCTTAAGATTGTCAAATCCGCGAGGCTTGTATAGAATTTGTGTGTGTCAGCAAAACCTTTTGCCTTTAAATTGAAATACATATTTTTCAGTGAGGTACAGTAAGTGATATTATAATATAATGGCGAAGTATTTAAGTAATTGCTATGAGCTATCCAATCGAATCACACGATTTGGGTGTTTTGTGTGAGGATCAATTTAGTTTTGTGGGCCACCTAAATTACATGCTGCCCAAGGCTTATGCTTTGTTTGGCTTCATTAAACGCTGGTCTATAAAAACACCTTTCTTCGCTTCCAAATTGATTATGGCTCACTTATTTGGAATCCGAGTGCAGAGGCCAAACAAAAACTCCACGGTGAGTTGTCACGGGACAATTATTCTTTAACTAATGCATTTTCTTTTTGTTTCATATTGGACGATTCTGTGGACATTTAGGATGTACACCGAAAATCACGTAGAGGGGCCACGGGAGATTTCCTATAACTCCTGTACTTGTACTTAATTTTCAATATAACATTTTTTTTTTAATTTTGAAAAGTGGCCCGTTTTGCAACGAATTAACGCTACTAATTAAAATTAATGGGACATCTTTGTTTTTGTTGTAGTAGATCTGCTGAAACAGCCCTCGCTCCAAGCTATATAGTTGAGGCCATAAATCAGCCTCTTTACTTTTTATCCGCTTCTATTCTTTTGTATTTTATCTTTTCTTAGCGCTTCACGCCGTCCAACTTTGTATCGTCCTCGCACAGTTTTTCACAATTCTCACACATTTTTTATTTCGTTATAGCAGCCGCTCCTTACTCCTTCCTATCTTTTCCTATTCCATTGTTTTGTGGCGCAGCAATTAAAAATTTCTCTTTTTTATGAGCAGACAACATATTTGTTTACAACAAACAAGAATAAAGCGGTCATACAAAATCATAAAAATGGACGGCGTCAGAAACAAGAAACAAGAGAAAAGGTGCTAATTGTTAAAGTTAATTGTGTGTGTGTGTGTGAGGGAAACCCGCGCACCTGTTTGTTCTATTCTCCGTGTGTGCTTGTGTGGTCGCTCAATAATTCAGATCCCTAAATATACCCCAACCAAAAAACAAATTTGTCAATGAAATACAATCACATGATATGTTTACCTCACACCATGATTAATTATCCTACTTTAGAGGCATTTAATATAGTGGCTGAATGCTATAATGCTTTCTTTACATTTTTGTAATATTGTAATGTTTTTTGACATGTAGGTTTAATTCAGATCCTTAAACAGAAGGTAATAGAACAACTGCTTCGAAAGCTCTAGTCGAGTAAACCCAACTGTGGAATACCCTGTGCCCAAAGCTTTCCTCATTAAATTGAAAGACAAATGTATTTAACGATGGCACGCCCACTTTTAAAGGCCTTTATTACGAATCTCTATCGCACCATATTATCACATATTGAATGTAGGTGATTCAACAGCAACATCAACATTAGTCGGCGACATGTAATTGACACGAACAGCTAATCCGGCTTTGTTTACATTAAAATTATATAACGACTTCCAGCTTACCTGCGTTGAAAGCGGTCATCTCAGGCATTCTTATGCGACTCTTGGACGATGTTGACGCCGTGTCTTCATCAAAACTAATCGACTCATTTAGGGACTCATTAATATCCAAGCATGAAGTTTCAAAACCATCAAGGAAAATTTCGTGTTTTTCTGGCTCGACAGCAAAGCAGATGTACTTTCCTGCCATAAATCATGGAGCATCGCATTATGCAGTGGCGAACACGAAATACTGCTTTGTATCTATTTTCATTCGTTTTTATGAAACAAATATTTAAAATTCCAAAAGGAATAAGAAATTAGAAAAGGGTTACAAGGGATGGATGGGGATCTTACCAAATATCGTAAATAATCGATATTTTTTGGTATATTTTCAGTATGTATAGAAACCTTTGGGGCGAATGGTAAATGTTTCGGGCATCTTTTTTGGATGACCTCATTTTTCTAATGGGATGGAAAAACAGACAGACAGACAAAGCTAAATCGACTCGCCAACTGATGCTAATTTGTCCGAGATACCTCCATCTACGTGTTATATATATTCTCGGTTGGCTTTAAGTTATAATATTCTTGTACATGGGTACCTTATTAATTTGTCCGTAAGATATACATTAACAACCACTATCAGCATGTATTTAAATTATAACAAGAAACTAGCTAACTTCGGGACACTGAAATTTATATATCCTTACAGTTGGCAATCGATATCGATAAGGAATAACGGACAGACGGACTAGGGTAGAGCAACTTGCCTGGTGATGTAGTAGAACAAGTAGAAAAGCTGCAGTCGAGTTTGAGCATTGTGGGTGAAATTAAATAACACATAAACATGAGAAAAAGAAAATGTTGACAAATGAAGACAAATGTTGAATGTTTGCAGTAAAATAATAATTAGTTTCCTCCTTAATTAGGCTATCTTAACATGTTTATACTCTTGCAGATGGTATTATATTGTTAGTCAAAAGATTGCAACGCAGCGAAATATACATATCTCAACCCTATATAGTAAATATATTCTTGATCAATAAGCCAAGTCCGTCTGTCCGTTTCTACGCAAGTTTGTATCTTTGCTTTAGAGCTATATAGAGCTAAAATAAAAAAGTTGCTAGGAACATGTTGAGCAAAACACAAAAAATACAAATGTTGCTAGGAAGATTTTGGGCAACACGCACTGGTGCTGTGAACACAGAAAAAGACGAAGCATACGCAGAAACTTTATTGTTTTATAACTTCCATGTTTATGTGTGTATTTATTTCATATATATTTATTTTAAACCGAAAATCAAGACAAAAGCATAGGTTTACGTTTTTTATGATTTTCGGTAGTGGCAGTAGTGGGCGAGCCAAATTTGAAAATTTGCGTACTACATATGTATAAGAATGTTGTCTCCAAATTTGGTGGCTCTAGCTCTTATACTCTCTGAGATCTGTTTACCAACACAAACGGAAGGACTGACGGACAGACAGAAAGTGGTGATGCTGATTAAAAATATATATACTTTATGGGGACGGAGATACCTCCTTCTGCCTGTTACATACATTCTTGACTTGCACGAAGTTATAATATACCCGGTCCCGGTCCCGGGAGTAAAACCAAAAACGGAGATGCTTTCATTACTGCGTTGCAAACTTTTGGTACAAATGATAATACAAGTTTATTCGGAAATCCTGTATTTGTATTTTTTTTATACCCTTGCAGGGTATTATAATTTTGGCCAGAAGTTTGCAACGCAGTGAAGGAAGCATCTCCGACCCCATAAAGTTTATATATTCTTGATCAGCATCACCAGTCGATCTAGCCATGTCCATCTGTCCGTCTGTCTGCCCGTTGCTACGGAAACTAGTCTCTCAGTTTTTGAGCTATCTGAATAAAACTTTGCAGATAGTCAAAAGGTATCGCGAATTTTGTGTTTTTTCAAAAATTATTTATTTATTCATTAATATCTATTTTGTCCCCTTCAAAGTAATCCCCATGAGATAGATATACACTTGTGCCAACGGTTTTTCCAATCTTCGAATCACTTAAAAAAATCATTTTTTTATCTTGTTCAGCTCCTCCTTCGATGACGTATTTATCTCGTCAAACGTAGCGTAACGTCGTCCTTTCATAGGCCTCTTCAGTTTAGGGAACAAGAAAAAGTCACAGGGGGCCAGATCTGGGGAATACGGTGGCTGCGGCATCATTAGTGTGTTGTTTTTGGCCAAAAAGTTGCGCACAAGCAACGATGTGTGAGCAGGGGCGTTATCGTGAGAAAAAGCCTATTTTTGTACTTTTCGGCCTTTCTTCTCGATTTTGTACCACCGATAAACGTTGCTTCGGTCCAAGGTAGCTTCTCCGTATGCCACAGTCAACATTCGGAATGCCCCCGCGCACTTAATTTCGTTTTTCACACAAAATTTGATACAGGTTATTCGATCAATTTTTTTAAATAGGTAAAAATCGAAGACGATTCAAAACACGTGCAAGCAAAGCAGCTGTCAACAATTAAGTGAACATTCAAAATGGCCGAGCTTGTCGGCATAAGTGAGAGACATGAGTACCAGTATAACGCCACAAAAAAATCGAAATTCGAATAAACGTAACCCGCGAAAATTCAAAATTCGCGATACTTTTTGAACACACCTCGTATATGTCAGAACGGATGGAATCGGATCACTATATCTTATAGCTGCCATAGGAATGATCGGAAATGTAATAGAAAAACTAATAAATTCCCTGTTTTGAAATGTATTTTCATAAATTTCAAGATATAGCTGTTTTTTACTGTTTTAGAATTATGCTTTTAATTTCATAAAGATCGGACAACTATATCATATAGCTGCCATAGAAACAATGGGTTGATTTATATAAAAATGTAAAATTCTACATGTAAAATGTAAATGTTATACATGTAAAATGTAAATTTAATAAAAATATTCAAAGTTCGATATTTTTCAATTTTACCAAAATCGATCGACTTGCAATGAACCAATTGCAGACTGTAAGAGTATACAAACTTCGGCTTGCCAAGGTTAGCTTCCTTTCTTGTTTTTTTTTTTGTTATTGAACTAATTTTAACATTAAACAAAAAGGAAGCTGGCTTCGCGAAACCAAAGTTTATATACCCTTGCAAGTAATAAAATTAATAATATGTAGGAATCAAATATTAAGTTTTAATCCGATATCTTTTAAATCAACTAAAATCGGCTAAATTGGCCCGATAGTTCCTATGGCTGGCAGCTTTATAATATAGTGGTCCGATTTCGATGAAATTTAAAAAGTTTTGCATTAATTAAATGTAAAGACCATTACTTAAGTTGTAATCCGATATCTTTAACAACAGCGAAAATCGGCTAATTTGGTCTAGTTTGTGTAAAAACGGACATATGGACAGACGGCCATTGCTAGATCGACTCGTCTGGTGATGCTGAGCAAGACTATATATACCTTATGGGGTCGAAGATGTTTTGTTCAGTGCGTTACAAACTTCTGACTAAAACTATAATACCTTGCAAGGGTAGAACCAATTTTCGGTACATTAAAGTTGTTTCAGGCACAATATGGTATCTGTTTTTTTTTTACTTTTTGTAGCCTTTTTAGAGCTTGAAAGGTGTCAGCTGCAATGCAGACAAAACAGTGCCACGCCCACTGAAAGATCCAAGTGCCGCTTGTTAGTTTAAACTGATTTGCAATGTTTGACATGGGCCATAAAATGCAACGAGGTAAGAGGCCATAGCAAACGACGACGACAAGGATAACAGTGAGATGGAAATAGCACAAGGAGCAGGATGAAGGACATTAGACCACTGGCTCAGGTCGAAACACTGGCGAAAATTCATTGTTATCTCAGAATATAATTGATAATATTAACGTACTAGTAAACAGTAATAATATTATTAATATTTTTTCTAAATTGTTGTGATGTAATAAGAAAGGAAGTTGACTTCAAAAGCTGATGGTGGTATACTAGCCGAATTTAATTTGATCTAACCGTTTTTATGGCAGAGGAAACAGACGTCTTTTTTTATTAAATTAATTCCGAAATCGTAAAAATCCTATATTTCTGGGGAAGCTGCAGATAGGGATTGAAAAGATAAACTTTGTTTTTGATGTCAATAAATTGTCCGATCGTTGTACCGGCACCTATACTCGTACAATATAGACATCCGTTTTACCCTGTATCGACAACTGAGAAAGTTGAGTGCGTAAACGGATGGATCGACAAACGGACATGTCTACATAGATCGAATCGGTTGCTGATCAGTAATATATGTATATATATTATAGAGCTAGGAACAAAGTTATAATACCCCTTGCAAGGGTATATATGTAAATGGTTTCTCAATTAAAACTGATTAACTCAGTGAGTAAGCCCAACATCCACAGATAATCTCAGACTATATTTCCAAATTCATTTCTAAGTGAACAAAGCAAACCCGACTTTCTATGGTATCTATTGACACTCGCAAATGGATTTTTACCTCTGTTTCAAATTGAAAAAGCTACTTAAATATATTTCACTAATTAGAGAAGATTACATGTGTATGTGTTTTATAATTGAGGATAACTTAATTTGGCAGAGTTGGATTTTTTCGCAGTGCCTTTGCTGCTCCTGCTTGATGGCTTGGCCTTTTAGCATTTCCAGGACACCCTTGGGCTTTGTTTTGCGCTGAATTTCAGCGACTTTTATGTTGGGTTCTCGCTCGCCACACAATGTCTTGTTTCGGGGTCCCTGCTCCTGGTCATTTCAATAATCTCTTCATTCGGCCGTGGCCACAACGAATTTTTCCATGTTAACATTTTATTTGGCTCTCTACCGTTACATTGCTCATACGCCCAATTGTCTAGACGTCCGGGACTTGCCTCTTTGCTTTGCCATGTTTTGCTTAGATTTGTTGTAATGTTTTGCACACTCACAAAAGTAAAAATGTGAATGTGACCGAATGGGATTCACATTCACATTGCCTTTTTTTCGGAAACAATTAAAACGATTTAAGTGAAAAACAGTCAACGCCAGAGAGCCAAAGCAAGCCGAACCGAGTGTTACGAATGGAAACGGAGACGAGTCGAATTAGCCAAGTGGGTCATCTGGCTGGCATTGTATAAGATCAGTTCTGGATCGCTCCATTAGGCCTCGAAATTTAAAAGGAACGACCAAGAGCACAAAAGTCAACTGGCTAATGCAATTAAGCCTGAATGAAAAATGCATCGATAAGTACTTTAGTAAATAAGAATGCGGAATATATTCACTAAGACACAGCCGAGTTCATTTATTACGAAAAATGTTATTAGCAAATAACGAGTAATATGGGGAACTCTGTGGCAGGAGCTTAATACATATTTGCAAGTCTACAGTAAATTTAAATTTGTTTTCCTTAGTGAAAGTGAAAGATACATTTCCGACCCAATAAGGTAAATATAAACTTGATATTTTAGCCCGTTTCTATGCACGCTCGTCTCTTTGCTTTAAACCTCTTCAAATTATCTTATAATTTAATTGTATCAAGATCAAACGACTGTGTCATACGACTTGCGGCTCAGAAGACACCTTAAAAATAAGTAAGTAAAATCTAATTGGTTTTAGTGTTAACATATTAATTAAAGCTGTCAATATAAGCCAGCTCTTTTCCTCCGCTTTTTAAAATTAATGCACAACTCGTTATTGTTTTTTTTTTTTTTTTTTAGTCACAGTTTGAGGTTCTCATTTGGCCCTTGACATTTCCTTTTTCAGTTGCCCGCACATTCCCCGTCTCTTTTCTCCCACGAAACCCAGATTTAGCGAATGGCTTGTGTTTGATTCTGCTGGAGTAACTGTTGTTGCATTTAATTTAAAAGCAGCGATTCGAATGAATATTGAAAATGTTGGAGATTGAGTTGAGAGCTGAGAATTCCAAACAATGGAAAAAGACTGGCCAATTGAATAAATAGAGATGCGTTTCCATTTTTGGGCAACCCCAAGGAAACGAACACATAAAGCTTACTGAAAAATTTTACTCAAGCGCATCTCCACAAGATTTTGACTCGATGCAAAACCGCTATAAAAAATAGGAAATCTTTAGTTGAGTGTGACCGACTGAGATATCCGGTACTCAAAGCATTGTGGGTGAAATTAAAGCTTTCCTATTTCTTTATTTTGTCGGATGTGAAAAAATTTTAATGGCATACAAAATGTAACAATCAAAAGTTTTCTTCTTGCAGAATCGACGCCGTTTTGAGTTTAATTTAACAAGAATAGATCTAAAATTCATCTTTTCAACAGCTCGGATACAGAATTATAGATGGATGGCTTGAATCAGTTAGAAATTTTAGCGCCTACAAAGGTGTATATTGTTATAAATTGAACAATACAAATACAATATAAATAGTTGGGGTGTTCCCTATACATCTAACTTACTAACTGACTGAATTTATCGAATGAAAAAATCGAATGGAAAACAGCTTTCCCATAGAAATTGAAATTTTCTATAAATTCAGCCAGTTAGCAACCCGGAGGCGGCTGAAAATATCGTCTAACTGACTGAAAATATATTTAGGTCAGGCTGCGTTGACTCAAACGGTGTTATAACCGGGTCTGATAACTTATATGCACTGTCTCCAGCGATCCATTGATGGTCAGCAAAAAAAAGATGCGACTTGGTATATAGAGGAGAATTTTGAAAAATTCGGCAGTCGTGTACGCTGCCTGGCCACCCAACCCCCAAGAATCGAATCAGTTTTCGATGGTGGCAAACAGCTTTCATTTTAATGCAATATCTTTGCTTCCCGGAGTAGAACGCTTCAGGGTCTTCCGTTGGCTTCTCCGCCAGCGGAATTTCGCTGCCCAATGCAAAATGGTAATTTGTCCCATGTTTTTCATGCAGGCATTTTCCTCGACTGTTTACAAAAAAGAGAGAGCCTTTGAAATCAGTTGTTTGCAAAATAAGCCGATTTTTTTTCGGTTCGTTCCCTATACGTCTAAATATATCGGCGATAGTTTCAGTCGTTTTGCGATAGTTAGTCAGTAAGACGTATAGGGGAACCTAAAGTATATTATAGAAATTTATGTGCAATTTGTTTTCAGTGCAACAATAATAACAAACGAGGGTGACAACAACGGAATTTGCAGGCGCATTGGAGGACATACATACACATATGAAACTAAATAGATTCCGACTTTAGGAGTTTAGCTGTCTTAGTCCATACCTTAGTTTATTAGGAATTTATCTGTTGCAAAATCCATTAATATAATTGTACAAAATATGTAAATATTTATGTCACAAACACACTCAACTGAACGCACAATCAACCGTTCAAACAAAGAAATCGCTCTAAATTGTTTGGGAAACATTTAGAAAAAAATTCTATTGCATAAGCAACAAAAAATGTAACCTTCTTTTGAAGTAACCTACATTGGTTCATTGCCCTTATTAAGACCATGGATCAATTAAGAAATCCCTAATTAAGATTTTATTTCGTACATATAGAAGCACCCGATGTTGATCTAAAAGCAGGGATCGCAAAAAAATCACTGCGACGATAGGAAAATTATGCATACCTTATATTTGGAAGAACTTTGAAAAAATAGGATGCAATTTTAATTTGTTTAATCTTTTTTAACTGTTATTTTTGATTTCTAATAAAAAAGTTACAAATAATTATTATTGTTCAATTTTTATATAAATGTTGAAAAATAACTCTTATTTATAATTTTTATTTTTATAAATAACATTTTTAATTAAATAACATTTATATTCGATTTTTTAAAATATAAAATACAAATAAGAGTTATAATTCAACTTTTATATACAAATTGCACAATAATAATATTTTTAACTTTTTTATTAAAAATTAAAAATAACGGTTAATGTGCAATTATTTTTTTTTAATAAAGAATAACTTTTATTCTACAATTTTTATTTTAAAAATTATAACTGTTACTGGTACTGTTGGATAAAATATATTCTTCGAAATATTTATTTAAATATTTTTTTGATATACTCGTACTTTAAAAAGATATTGAAAGCTACAATCGATTGTGCTCGACTGTAAGATACCGGGCCCAGCTCAAGGTTTTGTGCATTAAATTAAAAGTCGCCCCATATCTCATCATCCCGAATCTTCAAAACGTTTAAAAATACGACATACATAGACATAATAAAACGCGTAAACAAGTCTTGTTTTGGATCGCCCCAGTTTGAGACACGGCTAACCTGAGTGCGAGTGAGATTCAGATAAAACAACATAAATAAATCTGGCTTGAAAACCACTGCAAACACATTTTTTTTATGAGATTTCAATGATTTTTAAGCAACATGGATCTATAGATGTCTCTTTATAATAATGGCTTGGGTATAGTTTTTTTTTTAAGGACAGAAATACATACACATTTGCTTAAAGCGAACTTTCTCAAGCTGATTTCTTATTCCGGATTCGCCGTCATTTCTCGGCTTAACCCACATACCTCATGGGTTTGGGCCCCCGATTCGAAGGGTTCTTGTGCATATTTGTCTAACCCAAACATTAACTTTCGTCCTAATGCTAATCTTACCTTGGCACAAAATGAATTTCGCCTGCTGCATCTGAGGTGGTGTGGATACACACACACACGTTGCCCTCACAGAGACGGGAATTCGTTTCCTTATTTTGGTTTTCTTTTTTTAGTTATAACATGCATAGGGTTTGGATTTTTTGTGGTTCACAAACACATTTCCATCTTTTTAAATTTTTTTTAATTTTAATTTTTTTTTTTAATATTTTGTTATTTTGATTGATTGGAACAATAAAAAAAATAGAAAAAAAGATAAGATTGCTTCTTCTGTGTTGCTCACCACAACTTAATACTAATTCACGAAACTAAATTAAATAAAAATCGGAAAATTTTCCAAAATGTTACTATAGAAGTTATATTTAAAACCTAATTGTATTCGCTTTTCGGTTTACTAAACTCTGTATACAAGTCTTTGTTCATAATAATCAATAATAATTTTAATTCAACGAAAATTAAGCTATAGCGGATGAGGTAAAATAATTTTAAGGTTTAAGGTTGCCAAAAATTATTTTTTCTACACACAGAACGGAACACGGTAACACAATATTTTCAGATATACTCCCGAATAAATTCTTTAATGGAATACTTTTTGTGCTAAGGATTCAAAAAAATTATAAGATTAATAATATCTTTCTTTGATTGATTATATTTTTTTCGCTTAAAAGCAACAAGTTGTGAATTTTAAATTTAGTATTTTAAACAGTGCAAGTCAATTGATTTAAACTAATTCCCGTTTGGCAGCCTCATAATTAAGTTTGCTCTATTTTGTGTCGAGCGACCTCCACAATGACCGTGTAACAATTTCGGTTATCCTTGGCCATTTTCTCGCATTTTTGTATCCAGCCAAGTCTAGTTTTTTTGTTTTCAATTTTTTTGTTCTGTGCCAAAAAACGCGCCAAGCTCATGCAACCAGCTGGCGCGCATTATTTTCCAAACAAATTTTCAGTTAGATGCGTTAAGCATGTCGTTAGGTAATTTTCTAGCCTTAAGAACACACACACACATCACACACAAAAAGGCGCTTACAAGCCAAACCAAACTTATGTAAGCGTTGTTTTGTGCGCGTTTTGTACGCGTTTCGGGCGCGACAAAGTTGCACCTAAAAATTGGTTAATCCCTTGACGAAAACGACCAAAAAGCAACTTGTTTGTCTAGCTGTTTTTTTTTTGTGGATTAATGGCACATTTTCCCCCAAGGCACTTAGTCGGGGCGTTCCTATTTTTTCCTAACCCAAAGAACTCAAAAAAACGAAAAATATTATTGTACACTATATTATAAAGGTAATAAAATAAATAGTGAGGAAGGAACCTATGTGACACAGACACATCACACTAACACAGACGCTCACGTTCAGTGACAGACGAACATGGAGTAGGGGTAGGATGCGACGGCAGTGCAGCAATAACAACAACAAAATTAAGGACACGAGACCCCCAACAACAACACGGCGAAGACAACGACAAGAACGGCTAAAAACAGCGAACAACCGACGACGACAACGATAACTAACGGCTTTAGCGCGTTTTTCTTTCAGATTTTTTTTGGGAACTAGGAAAAGCTCTCTCGAGGCGAAACGCGTGCCGTCAGCGCTGAGTCCTGTTTCATACTGCTTTCGAGCATCTTTACGCCCTGCCATGGATGCTGGCCATTGCTGTTATTGCTTCTGCTCCTGCAACGATATGACTGCTGCTGCGGCTGTGCCACTGTTAACTCCAGCTGCTGCGCCACAAGAATTTCCTTACTGTTAAAATTTCCCTGGCATGCGCATAGTCTATATGCTTGGCTTCGATTTAAAAGGGCGGCGAATGCAAAAGCGAAAGCAGTCTCAACAACAGCTAGCCGACAGTGCGTATAAGCAATATGCTTTAAACTATTTGATTTTATTAAATTAAAAGTTCAATTTTTTTGTGGCTTCAGTAATTTATTTCCACTTTTTGTTGATAAGTTTCCTTTTAACGGGAAGGATTTATCACGAAGTTGTGTTTTTCTCTTTAACTTTAGCTTGAATAAGCATTATAAAACATTTAAGTATGATTGATTGATTTTTATGAATCCAAAAAAGTAGGGCACTATAAATGATTATCTTAAAACAAAAATTTAATGAAACGGAATGGATATATACATATTTATGGCTAGTTAACACAAAAAGCATATCAAATATGTGTATTAAAAAATTTAAGTCAACAGAAAGGTGCAGACAATACTTAGGGTATTCCAATAAAAAAAAAAAAAAACTAATACAAGAAAGGAAGCTAACTTTGGCAAGCCCAAGTTTATATACCCTTGCAGATAAATTTAAGAACTTAAAAATTTATTTCTATATTCCTACCTTCCTATTATTCCTTCACTATTGCCTAAGTTGCTACATTACAGTAAAACACAATATAACACTGTGCATTTTATCTCAGTAAATACACACTTAAAGTCGAAATCGAAAAAAAGTTGCTATAATTAAAATATATAAAGTTTGATCCCGATATCATTAAAAACTTAGAAAATCGGCTATTTTGTGCCGATCTTTCCTATGCCACCTATAAGATATAGTAGTTCGATTTCGGCAGCTCCGAGATATATATAAACAGGAATAGAAATAAGACTATTCTAATAGTTTCAGCCTGATAGCTTTTAAACTGAAAGTAGCGTTGCAACGGACATACAGACGAACAGACGAATATGGATAAATATACTCATCTGGTGACGCTGATCAAGAATATATACATACATATACCTTATGGGGTTCGGGATGCTTTCGTCACTGCTTCAATAATCTGGGTTAGTATTAGGCTACTGCAACCGTGAAGTACCCAAAATAAAGGCTATATTATCAATTTGTTTAATTTTTCTTTATTGTTCGGCTTTGCTAAACATGTATTTTGACACAAAAAAATTATATCTAAGCATCCAGTCCCGAAGATTATTAGGCCAATACATGTTTAAGGACACTGACAAATCAACAAATAAGGTAGGGGCTTCATTGACAGTCGTGAATGTTAACCACAGTTAGCCACAATTACGCCAGCTGGAGCCAATCAATTTATTTATTAAAATTTGAGGGAGTACGTCGTACGCAGTTTGCAGTCGGCAGTCCTCTGTCCTTCAACGTTCAATGCACACGAGCGTGGCATTAATGCAAATGAGCTGGAAGCATAGATGGTGGAAACGGATTGCTTAAAACCAATTTGAAACTAGTTGGATGCCAGAAAGTCTAATGAAAGAGAGCGCCATTCTCTTACCCGAACACGAACACATCCACGGACTTGAATCCCGATCCGAGCTGAATGAAGCATCAACACCGCCAACAAAACTCTGCCGTGGGGCCACTGAGATTACCACACATTGTTGCGTCCGTACACTGCAAGAAAATGTTAATAGCGCTTAATGAAACCTGAACTAAAAGAGATAAAAATGTAATGTGTTTAATAGCCAATTGAATTGAGTGAATTTAAAATTGGGCTATGAACGCCGATCAAATAGTTCTCAATATACTTAAAAACACATTGTTAATTTAACTAACAATTAAAAAAAATAAGTTAAAGATCGAAACAATTGCTGATTGTTGCTTATCTATTTTAAAAAGTATTTGTATATCCAGTGGAGCTAAGTTTACATGCGATAAAAATCTATAAATGTTTCTTACTAAGATTAAAGGTCTGATTTTCTCGGTAATTTTTGTCAGAGCATATGAGAATGGTCTGGGTTACTGGTGGTCAGTTTGCATGCAAATTGATGATTCTTGTCTTGGGCTTTGTATTATCCTGGTCTGGGTTTTTTTCGGTTTCGGTCTGGGGCTTGTTTCAGTTTCAGTTTTCAGTTATTTTCTCCTCTGTTGGCTGGGCTTGGTTTGGTTTGGTAAGGACTCAAGGGCTGGCAGCAAATGCAAAAAGCAAGGAATGTTGGAAAGAAGTTGCAGTGTAATGAGCAGTACTACTGACAAGGCAGCCAACATAATTTTTAGCTAACGATGACTTACAACGCTTTCTACAGCTATGAGCAGAAGGCGTGGCCTAACTAAATAATTAAATTCACATTGCTACTGATTTATTTTTCTTAATACCCATATAATACCATAAAAAATGCGTATTGTATAATTTTAAATCATTGCGTATTGCATAATTATTTATTTCAATAAATTCCTAACGCTACAGTATTTCTACTATTATATTATAAATTATTGAAAACTCGATAAGTCGGCCCCTCTTAGCAAGGTCTGTACGCAGATGAGCAAAGAGAAGTACTAAAATATACTAGAATTAGGTCTTCGAAATCGGATGAATATTTGCAAGGGTGAGGTGAGAGGTAGGAGTTTTATTATATTTTACATATTACATGTAAAATGTTTAATTTTCATATAAATTTACCGATCGATCCTATGGCAGCTATATGATATATGGTAGTTGTCTGATCTTAATGAAATTAAACCGTAATTTGGAAATCGTAAAAGAAAGCTATATCTCGAAATTTATAGAAATATGTTGAAAAAGGGCGACTTTCTACTTTTTTTTTTAAACTAATTTCCCGCTCGTTCCTATGGCAGCGATAAGATACAGTGGGTTGATTTGAAAAAGGGTTTAAATCTGCTGTTATATTAATACAAAAGAAGCATATATGAAGCTTCAATTGGATATCTCTAAAAATAGCGAAAATATGCCTTTTTGGCCAGATCGTTACTATGGCAGCTATAAGATATAGTGGTCCGATTCCGGCCGTTCCGACATACATATATACTAACTGCAATAGATAGAAGACTATCTGCAAAGTTTCATTCAGATAGCTCATAAACTCAAGAATATTTATATTCTTGATCAGCATCACCGAGCCCGATTGGGGTCGGAGATGCTTACTTCACTGCTTTGCAAACTTCTGACTAAAATATAATAAGCTGCAAGGGTATAATAAAAATTATTAAAAACAAAATTAAGTCTTAAAATATGTGATTTCACAGGGAAGTAAGCAAATCAAACGAAAAAATTACTTAAATTATGATTTCCAAAGCCGCGGGGCCAGCTCCCGATGCCGTCGCAGGTCTTCTACGACTACAATGCGGGAGAGGTCCACCAGCGTCCACCACAAGGTGGAAGAGATCAGACACACAAAGATGACCTCCGGTCAACACCCCGCAGCGGAATTTGGAGCAGCGCTCCAGCAGTTGCATTAGCAGCAACTGCAGGGCCAGGAGCAGCTCGTCCTCGTCGGCGGCATAAAGGTAATTCATAAAAATCATAATATAATTAATTTTCGGTTACCACCATAAAACCAGGCCACACTAGGACGATGAAACCCTTTTAGCTAGCTAAGGACTTAGCGCTAGTGAGTACTAGGCTTCACGCGTGAACTTTTATTGTAAAAGTCCTCCGATCGACTTTGAAGAATGTTGGGAAGGTGCTTTAGGATATTTGGGCTGGGCGCTCCACTGAAAAACGGATTTGTCCTTTTTATCACCCAAAAAAAAAACTATATAAAATCAACTATTTTATTGTTAAAACCGCAGTCAACCTAAGAAAAAATGTTAACTTACCCCAACCAGTACAAATGCTTTAAGAGAGTAGATTAGACAAAAAAAGAAACAAGTAAGAAAGCTACATTCGAGAGTGCTCGACTGTGAGATACACGGTACCTAAACATTTGTGCTTTACACTAAAAGGCTACTTAAAATTGTACATACATTATCATACTCTACTTCGATACTTCTTAAAACAAATCGCCTCTCGAACTAGCTCCAGACCTAAACAATTTAATGTCATACTTAAATATGAATGACACATTTTATAAGGACGCCAAAAAATGAATTATGTTATTTTTTTGTCATTTTTTGCTCTATTCTTTTGTCATTTCTTCTGCAGTTGGCGCCATTATATCGCGCGGCCAAGGCTCTAATGTGCCACCTGTCGGCTACAGCTTGCAACAGCAAAAGCAGTGCCTTAGGGGAATGTGTTAAAATCAGGGAGTCAAACCGAATCGTATATCGGTTCCGGTTCCGGTTCTGGTACGTACCGAAACTATCATTTCGGTAAAAGGTTCTGAAAAGGCTCTCATTTTTATCGGTTCCGGTTCCGGTTCTGGTACCTTAATTTTACCGGTACCGAAACCGGTATGTACCGGTACAAAAAAAAAAATATATAGAAAAAAATTAAATGAAACACATTATTTATTGACCTGATTTTATTAATCAATTATTGAATATTATTACATTTATTTTCAACCTCAGTTGATTTAATATTATTTCGCAAAAGCATTTTCGAATTTAATGTTTTCCNCCTCCATTATATTTCTTAGAGCATGCATTATAAATTTAACACCTGAAAATAGACGTTCTACACTGACTTGCGTAGCTGGAACAGCAAGGACAACATTAGAAACTTCATAAATCTGTGGGAACTTTGCCGAATTTGCAACCCACCATTCCAAAATATTCTCTTTGCTTTGAACGCGTTTTATGTTAAGGAAAGCTTTAAATGATGCCAACAAACTATTTTGAGTTGCTACTAAACTATTTGTGTCACCGAGTTGTTTTTCATGCAAGTTAATATATGCATCGATTTCGTTCCCACTCTCAGATAAAGAACTTGTACTTGGGCTGTTCGGTTCATCGAGCTGCACTTGATCAGCAATAGATACAATGTTCGTGTATATATCTGACAAAGTAACTATGCATTTAGTTTTCTGTTCAGAAGTGAGTATTACATTATAACGAGGATCCAAAAAAAGTCCACATAAGAAAGCACTATTTTCAAAAAGACTAGCTTCGCGTTTTTCTATTTCGTCGAGCAAAATTTTGGCGACAAAAGAGCAGTGAAGACAACTTCACTCAGAACCGAAACAGTACCGGTACAATGTTTCGGTTCCGGTACGGTCTTTTCGGTTCTAATAATATCGGTTCCCGGTACCGGTTCTCAAAAAAATTCTTCATTTCGGTTCCGGTTCCGGTTCTGGTTCTGAATTTCAATCGGTTCTGTTTCGGTTCCGGTTCCGGTACTGGTTCCGGTTTGATTCCCTGGTTAAAATTCATATCTTATTGCTAATATCTCGCATGTTTATCATCCGATTTTACTGAAATTTTCAGAAAACGTCCATTATTTAACGTTAATTTATTTTATCATTTAACTTTAACCCGAAAATAACGAGTATAGCTTACTTTACGTTTTTTTATGATTTTTGAAGGCGGAGGTGGCCGTGGCCAAATTTTAAAACAAACTTGATCTGCGTGCAACAGATTCCAATGTTGTCACCAAACTTGGTATTTCTAGCTCTTATAGTCTCTGATATCTGTTGTTTCACACGGACGGACAGACGGACATGGCTAAATCGACTCGGCTGGTGATTCTGATCAAGAATATATATACTTTATGTGGTCGGATATGCCTCCTTCTGCCTGTTACATACATTCTCGGTTGGCACTAACACATAATAGTAGAAATGCAAAATAATTGTATATTGAGCATAAGAAAGGTTCCATTAACATGCAGAATATTAGTTTATCTTTATATACGAAGGTTCAACAATCCCTTATTACAAAGTTATTAGTATTAAATTTATGAATCTTTATGAAAAGTAGTAAATAAATCATATTTATACGCATACTCACATTTCTCAAGATCTCCTTAGACCAAAACCTGTTTCTCAGAGCTCATTCACCGGCCGCCCAACCAACTTGACTACGGTGGCAAGCCAAACACGAGAGTCTAATACTCAAATACATGCTTGGGCAGTCTGTCCAAGTTCACTCTATCTCCAGATTTAGCCATCTGTTCTAGAGATCGCGATTGGCTAAAAGCTTGGAGCGTATGCTTAAGAAACAATAAAATTGGGGTTTAACCTATTGTTGTTTTTGGGGTGCTACTTAAAAAAAAAAAAAAGTTTTTTATACCGTTTACCCATAGGGTACTTATAATACAATGATATTATAAGTTAGTGCCAACCAAGAATGTATGTAACAGGCCAGGGATATACCGAGGGGACCAAGAACCCGCATCTGGTTGCCAAAGGGGCAATCGGATCAGGAAAGGGTGATCAAGTGTCGACGAACGCAGAACCCAGAAATCCAGACGATGGACTGGGCCTTACTTAAGGCGGAAAAGGAGATAAGGTCGAGCCAGAAGTTCTTTCTTCTCATAACTCAACGCTGCCTGCCGCATTTAAAAGCCGCAGAACACAAACTTCGGTACGGCACAAGGAAAGCGAAGATCAGGGGCTTCCTTGCCAAAGCGGACGGAATACTAGAAGAGGTTGATGACACCAACAAGCTGTTGGTCGACATGGACATCGACGACAAATCCCCCGACTCCATCCTCGTTAATATCAAAGCCGAAAGTCTTGCAGATTAACCTGAAGCGCAGTTTACACGCTTCAGCGGATCTCACCATCTTTCTCAGGGAGAATGATATCGACATCGCCCTAATACAAGAGCCGCAGACTAGAGACGAGCAAGTCTTTAATCTGAAGTAACTGGAGTAGTAATCGCCTCAGCTTACATGGCCCCCGATGAGCCGGCTCTGCCTGAACCGGTCATCAAGCTGATGCAGTGGACGGAAGTTACAAAGACGACCCTGGTGCTCAAGTGCGACGCGAAGGACCGATACAAATGATCGAGGTGAGTCTCTATTCGATCATATTTTAATTATTTATTGTAACTTTACAATATGTAACAAAGGTAGCACACCAACCTTTATATTTCCTAGTACAGACGATTTTCCGGTCAGGGAGGAGATGTTAGACCTCACTTCAAGGATCGATATAGGTTTGACAAATGGATGGATGATGTCGCTACAGCATTATTTTTCGGGTGATAAATATATCTTCTTTGAGCAAAGCGGTACCGAGGCGCAAATTATCCACTCGATAAGGAAATCAAGGGCAACACCATCATACTGCATAACGCCTTCAACGAGACATGTTAAGTATCTTTCTCGAAGAAGAAATATCAACAATAGTGGACTAAGGGTTAGCGCACATGTCCATTAACATAAGCTATGGTACCAAGGAGTGGACACCATATATTTAAGCACAAAAGGGATATACAAAGCCAAGAAGGAATGTTAAAAAAGTTACGTTGAGCCAATAAATACTGCAAGACGAAGTCAGATAATTGCCAAAGGATCTATGTTATTAGACTGACGCACAGACCGCTGGAAGACTAATGGAATAAGTCAGAGACACACTAGTTGGATGCGCAGTACGCATACCGGAAAGAGCGATTAACCGAAACTGCTCTACATGATGTGGTGAGTCACATATATAAATCTACAATACAAGCAGTAAACAATGGTATTGAGAGAGGCATGGAAGAGTGGATTCCTGATATTCTCAAGAGCAGGAGGATTTTAGCCGAACTAAGTGGAACTCACCTCACGCGGGTAGTGAACAAAGGCACACCTTAGGAAGGAGTAAAAGTAGTAGCTTACGCAGATGACGTAGTTCTGCTAGTATCAGGACCTTACCCCGACGAAACGGGGTAAACGGCGGCGAAAGGGCGCACTAGGCCGTTTAACCAAGTGGGCGAAAACCTGAGAGCTACGTATTTACCCACTCACTCTCTCAGACTCAGCAACTATTTTTCAGGCAGAGGTACTCGCTATATTGGAAGCAGCCAGACTCTCAATACAGCGGGGCTTCAGCGATACCAAGTTTCCGATCAACTCGGAGAGTCAAGCGGCGATTAAATCCCTTGCAGCCGTGAATACCAACTCGCTCTTGGTGGCAAAATGCAAGTGCACTCTAAGCAAACTTGCCGAACACAACGACGTACAAAATATCTGGGTGCCGGGATATAATGACATCCCGGGTAATGAAGAAGCATACGAACTAGGCCGAGCAGGCTCGGCTGGTAGTACAGAAACTAAAATAACACCTATCACGCTTACGTCGGTCCAGTGTAGCTTGTTGCGGGTAGTTGGGGCAATACAACGATTTCTTAGTTTAGACAATCAGTGGCGGCGGGACCCTTGAAAACGGTAGCTTATTCAGGGTGGGGTAGGTTCTTGCTAATGCCTAAACTCATCACTACGAACTTTAAATTTTAGAGTTCCTCAAAAACAATAAACCTTCATTCAGGCCAAACTGGCAGGTCAATATCAAATCCATTTACGTGAAAAACGATCCTCAAAGAAGAGTCAAGGGGATGGCTATGATGTTATTGACCACTAGTTTTCTTAACGTGATTGGGTCATATTTCTTCTTAAAACAAGAAACCCAAATGTTAAGTCGATTTAATTTACGCCCCCATGTCTAGATAAACGCTTAGAATTTCATTATTAAGTTCTGCTTATCTTTAGTTATAAACATCATCATACTTTTTCATAATCATGGCAACCTTCAGTTTTTATACCCTTGCAAGGTTTTATCATTTAGTCCAGAAGTTTGCAACGCAGTGAAGGAAGCATCTACGACCACATAAAGTATATATATTCTTGATCAGCATAACCAGCCGAGTCGATCTAGCCATGTCCGTCTGTCCTTCTGTCCGTCTGTCCGTTTGTCCGTCTTAATGAATCTTTGCAGATAGTTAAATAAAATTATAACTTCTCTGCTTTTTCAACGTATTTTTATAAATTTCATGATACCGATGTTTTTTAAGGTTCTTAATTTACGTCTTTAATTTCATTATGATCAGACAACTAAATCATATAGCTGCCATAGAAGCGATCGGTCGATTTATATGAATTTGTAAAATTCCTAATGTTATAAAAATGTACAAACTTTGGTATTTTTTTTAATTTTACCGGAATGAATCGACTTTCAATGATCCAATTGCAGACTGCAAGTGTTAGAACCTCCAAAATGAGAAGTCTACATTTGCTGAGTTGATATTTCAAACTGATTTTATTTGGAGCGATCTCCGATTTATATAGCACATTTGATTCTAATTTTAGTCTTATCTATGGTCTACGCAGAGACCGCACATTTGCTTGTCTAAGCGGGGGAAGTCTTATCCATTGCTCCCCCGTGAAGCGACCTTTTGTACATCATGGAAAATTCCTAAGTGATATTTTTAGATTACTCAAGATTACAATTGGTATTTATAAATTTGTGAAGCAAACAAATGATCTTAAATACAATTTCATGTTCATGTATGAACATTCTGCAAAGGGCCGGGAATAATTATGGCTTGCATGCGTCTTGATATTTTAATTCGTCTTATTAAATATAAAAT
>VNJZ01009883.1:0-17832 GCA_008042795.1 Drosophila asahinai | reverse complement strand
TTGATTCCAGGGAAAATCGCTGAGGAGTCCTTATTGTCTATAAAGGATATTTAACTAATACTCAAAAAAATTCTTATCCATGGATCTATAATAATCAATCAATCAGGTATTCCTAAATAATTTTTTTAGGATGTGGTAATTTTTCAAAAGTTTCACTACTATTATTTTGACCGACTCAATTTTCGTCAAATTCAACATTTATATTTTTCCTTAATAATTCTTTTGAGTAATTTCAAGTTGTTATGTGTTATTAACATCTACTATTAGTTAAGCTTTAATGAAAATTAAAATAATTTTTTTAAAGAGCTTACAAAGTTATTTTTTTGTGGATTTTATATAGCCTTACTGGGCACTACTATTATTTTGACCGCAGCTGTATGTACATTAAAGTTA
This sequence comes from Drosophila asahinai, assembly GCA_008042795.1. Taxonomy (NCBI): domain Eukaryota; kingdom Metazoa; phylum Arthropoda; class Insecta; order Diptera; family Drosophilidae; genus Drosophila; species Drosophila asahinai. The sequence continues at coordinate 17,439 of VNJZ01009883.1, read as the reverse complement.
AATGAGTTTTTTTTTAATCATCTTTAAAATTGAAAATTTCATGGAAAATGTACACTTCCATGATTTTTCTCCGTGCCGTCCCTCTGACTTTTGGCTATTTTTGACTTAATTACTTGAGGGCTTATGGGCTTGCCAGCGTTTCTGCGCCGTCCCTTGTTGCATTATTTATGCCCAACATTAGTCGGTGTTTTTCTCAGCACCCCCTTCTCTCGTTTGGCTTTCCGACAATTTTTGATTTATCTCGGAGATGTCTGAAGACCTCTCTTGTCTTCTGGCGCTGCTCCCATTATGCCACCAAACACCCATTTTCATTTCCATATCCATTCCATGCTCATCGGCAACTCCTCCGTGTTCATCTCCATTTCGTTGGCGGAGCTACAGCTAGTTGACCCCGAAATGCTTATTCTTCTGCCGCGAAAAGGGGGCCAACGCAGTTAGCCCAGTTAAAAATCAACTTGGCCGACTGTCTGTCAGTCAAATGCGGGGCTAAATTGGAGTTCTGCCATGGCTCCGTTTTTCTGTTTCGAGTTCGAGTTCGGAATCGGGTTCTGTTCTATTCGGTTTCGGGTTCGCGCTCTCGTCTCCCATTTCAAAAGGCATTTTCTGGCTAATTTATATGCAAAGATTGCGCCAAATAACTGGACAAAAGCGGCAACAAACATAGCAACAACAATTATGTGGCCAGCTGACCAGGCCAAACCATTTATCACTTTCCAATTTTTCAGTTTTATGTTTTTGTGGGTATTTTTTGTTGCGTTTCGTTGTGTGTTTGTCTTTAATTTGGAAAGATAATTTGGCATGTCAGCAGCTTTAATATCGTGGCACGAGATCTTATCTGTGTCTCTGTCTAGCTTTATTCCTGTGTTTTTTTTATTTATTTGTGGGTGGTTCTTGGACAAGGAAAGAGTCTTTACAGTTGAGTAAAGGAAAAAAACATGCACATTTTTTTTAAACAGCTATGAATTATTTTATTAAAACGAAGTAATAATAAATATATTTTTTTTAACCCTTATTAATGAAACCCCTGGCTTGAAATGAAACCTACAAAGATAAATATTTAAATTCCATTCCTTAACTCCATAAAAAGTGCAAGGAATTAGGTCGCAGAATTGAAGGACTTGCAGTGACATCCATCACCTCAAGACAGGGTTGAGCGGCAACAAAAAAAAAAAAAATGAACAGCAAAAGCGAAGGACCTGCACGTGACTTTATCGCGACTTCACTTTACTTCACTTCACTCTGAGGCCTACCCCGATTTTACTTCGTTTTTAACTTCGTTATGCCAGAACATTCTTCCTCCACGTACGTGTTTTTCGCTCAAAAGCGGACAATTGGCTTTCGGGAAAAAAATGCAATCCAGGGATCTTGATAAAGAAGCCCAAAAAAGCCCCTAGGAAATGTCTAACGGGCCGCCAAAAAAATAAAGATACTTGTCATTGGGCCAAGTGCCATTCGACAATGCCAAGTTCACGATTGCCGATTTCATTGTGATTTCTCGAGTTACGAAGTTCGAACAGGAAACTAGTTTCGGTCGGCTGAGATCAATGGGGGCTTGGGATTGTTCGGGCCCATAATCGCTCTAAATTTTTTAATTTATTACCGCGCTCTGACAGCTGACACATGAGTGGGAGGGGAGGAGAGTTCAAAAGATGCTGACAACAATTAAATTAATGTCAAGGCAGCGAACGCCCCAAGGAAAATCAATAAAAAAAGCAAAACAAAAGGCGAAACGAAGGAAAGAACAACCTGAGGGAACGGTGCACTTGGAAAGATTTTGTGGATGGTTTTTAGGGAATTTACTTAAAATAAAAGCAAATCTTTTTATTAAAAAAAAATGTTAGCTATATTTCTCAGGATTGGAATTTAATTAATTCGTTTTATTACAATTTTATAATATTTAGTAGTGAAGATAATTTCATTAAGTTCCCTATAACATTGTTTTAATTTTGCATTCATTATATTTAATACCCAAAAGTCTTGTTAAGACAACTCAATGTAGGATTACTTCCTTAAAAAAAAATACCACTTTTTCCTTGGAGAGTCAGAAATTTATTGCTGCATTTTAAAGCGGCCTAAATCCCATTAATTTTGTTCTAAGTGCAGAAAAAAAAGAAACAGGGACCGTAGCATAGGCCTCTGGTGATTTTCTGTGCCAGTGAACCTGGCTGACTGACTTCGTCTGGGTGTTTGCCTTTGATGCCTCGACTAATTGGGCAAAACTTCTGGGCAACGTTCCATTTCAGTTCAGCCCCAAAAAGGTGAGATGTGTCCCCTCTTTCACACCCACTACTCAACCCCCAACTCCGTCTTCGCAGTTTGACGCTAATTTATGCCCACAAACCCTAGACAAACTGATGTAACTTTTGTTTTCTATTTACCATTTTTGCTCTTCAACAAAAGTCACCTTTGTCTGTTATGCAAAAAACAAGAAAAGAAAAGAGTACATAAAATCAAACAGAAATCGCTTCTGTCTTTGTCTGGAAGTTTGGACGTGAAGAGCTGTCTTAGTTATGACTTATGCATGAGGTTTTTATGATGAAGTTCGTTGGGTTTTTGGTCCAGCCGAAGACTTATCTAAAGATCTATCACACTTAGCTACCGTAAAGCAGCTTTTTGGGAAATTAGCCAAATGGGAAATGGGTCTTTGGGGAATACGAAATAAGCTACAAGATTAAGGCTTGAATGAATAAAGGTGAGTGTGGAATGGATTCCCGATTCAGTGCGGAGTAAGAAAATAAGTAAAGATTCTTTATATAAATTCTGTGAATAAGCTAATATCTAAAATAAATTATATCTCTCTATAACTGAGATGAGATTTATTTAAGCTAATTTGTCACAAATATTACGACTAAGATAGTCCGGATATTAACAATAACAATATTAAATCCATTTCCGACTCTCTCTCTGCCACATGAAAAAATTAAATCAGGTCACCCATCAAAAGACAAAGTGGATAAGTCGTTGGGAATGCCTAGGAAATCTCTCAAAATCTGCAAACTAACTCGATTTTATACACAAAATATTCATGGCCATTAAAAACGTAATCATGCGAATAAATCAAATAGTGTCTCGTAAAAGAGCAAACATAAAAAATGTGTGTGAGAAATCTTTTAAATCTGCTGCTCATCCAATTTCTCCTAATGAAGTGGGATGAGCTTGGGGGAAAAAACCCAGCTGCCAGCGTCAATTCACTGCACTTGCTGAATTTTGTATCTTGCATCTGGTGGATGCAACGCTGCTGGTGCTGCTGCCGGGGCTGCATCTGACGGATGCAATCGACGTCATCGGCCCGGCAGCTCCTTCACTGCTAACCCAATTACGAGACAGCATAAACAAATTTCACCCTACTTCGCCATATCTTCTTCCCGATTTCATGAAGCTCGCAGACAAATTGCCATGAAAAACACTTTGGACAACAAGTGTTGGCAATTCAGTGGAAGAAGAGCAAACTGGGGCCTGAAACAACGTAGAAGAGGCTGAAATCTCTATGAATTATTAATTGGGAATGGTTAACGCAGACAAAGGACGGCAGCGGCGGCGATGAAGTTGGGGGCGAGAAATGACAAAGTTATAAAAGTTAAAATCACTTGCACAAACTTTTACATTTTGCGGTGCCTTGTTGTTGATGGATGCAAATATCAAATTGATGTGACAGACAATTTTCATAAATGGGTGAAGCGGCCCCGAGGAAAAAAGAAGGGAAAAATAATAAACGACAGCGAAAACTTTGACAAGCTTCCAGAAACTCAAGTGGGAGTTGTCATTGAACCGCTTCATGTTGTTATTTCTTTTTTTACACGACGACTGAATAATGGAAAAGTTCTGAAAAGTTTTTTCTTAGCTCACAAGTAAGGGGTATATTCTGAAGAAGAAAATTGTGACTATATATCTCGTGTTTCAGTGCTTCTAGAACCCTTAATAAAATTCGTTATTATTTAATATAAGCGCGTCCTGAAACCATTTTTCGTTTACTAAGTTATTTATAATAAATTCTACTAATACAGCATAAGAGTACTGGGTAACTTTAACTCCTTCCCAAGCTCACTTTTATTTTTTCCTTTTATAAAATGTGGCTGAGCCCCGACAACAGCTGAGCGAAGAACTTAAAAAGAGTTAACCATTTCGGTGGCTTAAATTGATACTCGAAACTGAAAAATTGTATTCCCCGGACAAGTTAATTACATTTGGCAACAAAAAGTGGCAAACTTTTCTGTACCTCCTCCGAGTATACATATAAATATATGTATCTACATATATTTGTAGATACTTGTTGAGATAGACAATGCACACATATCTCAGTCAGTGGGTCAACAAAGCGGCCGCCGCCGACGCCACTTGGAGCGTTTTTGGCATGCGGCCTGGCTGACAGCGTATGGTTGTTTTTGCTCCCTGGCATCGGACCAAAAATAGTTGGCTCTCTTGGCTGTTGGCAGTTGATTGAGCCACCTCCAAGATAGATAGATCCAGCGGGCTAAGCTCCGGCTACCGTGGAAACACACCAGCGGATAGGCATTTAGGATCGAGCAACCGGTTTTTATTGAGTTACATGTGTGTGGCTACACGGAAAATATTTGATTTTAAATTATTTGTTACCCTTTGACAACAGTTTTCGATAATTCAAATACATTATTAATATATTAAGTGTACTTTTACATAAACGAATATGTATACTAATATATACATATATTAAATATACGTAATATATGTACATCTAATAAATATTTGAAAGCTAAACTAATTATTAAAAAATATTTCGAAGCCATTTAAACTCTAACTTTGATGGTTAAATGGTTAAACTTTTTATATTTCCTTTCAAAATTAAATAACAAACTCCAATTTGTTTCCAAGTGTATCCAATAAGCGACAGTTAAATTGATTAGCGAGCATTAGTTCAGGAATTAAATACAGGGGAAAGAGAGGCGTGCAAATCGAACAAAAGAAAGTCAGTGGCGGCCAAGTTCATTGTCCGTCCAGGTGGGTAAAAATCGGGCGGAGCGGTGGGCTGGTATTTGTTCAATATGAAGGTCATATCACATCACATCAAGCCGCATCGTATCGCATCAATGGAAAATTATGCAATTTATTGGATGCGATCGATGTGAGCTTTTGCCAGAGAAAGAAGAAGCCTTTCTATTGTCCATTTGGAGTTGGTCAATCGTTAATAATAATACGTAACTCAGCGATTCGATCATAATTTGTCAAATATATCAGTGGGAAATAAAATTATTGTTAATGATTTGATTTATTGATTTATTGATTATTTTTTGAGGGAAGGGAATGCTTCAAAGTGAGTCAAATAATTACAATATGTTGTAAAATTTAATGATAACATAAAGTATCTCAGAAAGGTTAAATAATCGTGTTACCATTAAGTAAGGGTAATAAAATGGGATTTATAAAGAGTGAAACACGGAAGAGTACATTATTTGTTTACTTTTTAACTTACTTGATAGTAGGTAACATTTAATATTTTACTTAGCCTTTCCCATAATTTTGTTAACTTCTCTAAAGATATTTAAAGCCGTCAATATTCGTTTTTGATTCCCTTTGAATACCTACAATCTCCACAAGGATCTCTCCCAATCGATTCAGTTCAAATCGCTTTGTAACCTGACCAATTACCAATTCGTGCACAGCCACAATTTACACCTTTTTAATAGTCAGAAGAAACCTCCCCACCCCAAAAAAAAAATAAGAAGAAGGCGAAGGTGTTTGCTGTTGATTTCTTGGCGTGCCACATGCAATCGGCGATAAAATACGAAACTTTCGTTTTCGAAACCGAGCCAAGTAAAAAGCGAGAAATCAGCTCAAGCTCAAGATTCTTTTTGTGGGCACAATTAAAAGCTCCTGTTTTAATTTTGGCTAGCTCTTGAGTTCGAGAGGCTCTTAATTGGAGAGACTAATTAACGCGCAATTAAAATCGAAAAGTAATTCTGAATTCGATTTGGCTGCCGCCGCCGATGCTTGTAATTAAACGAAATATAAATGGGCTTTCAAATTCACTTTCGATTAAGGCCTGATGGGGGGGGTACTGACTGCTGACAGTAGTCAGTCAGTCAGTAGTAGTCCCCATTCCCCCCTGATCCATGGGGTCAGGTTTGTGTTGGCTAATTACGTGTCTGTTGCTGTCTCCTTCAATTTTCGTCTGGGGCAATTTTTGTGCTGCATTCATTTGTCGACCATAAAAGTCGCCGTCAAACACCAAAAAGTCTCGCGCGTTTCCAAAGCTGTTTTACCATAATTTCAATTTTTATTTTCTGCTCTACGTAAAGCGACCATTTTGCACCACCTTCTCCTCTCATTCCAATCTGCTCGCTTTTGGCTTTACTCTAGAGACATTCCACTTTGGCTGCCTGCAGTTGGAATTCTTTAAAATGAATTTTTGTGTAGTTTTAAACCATCAAAATGTCACATATTCTGGCTTCATAAATCGATATACCTAAACTAGGAATGCTCCATAATTTTGAAGTACATTCTTTTGTTAAAATAAATTTATAGAAACTTTTTAAGAAATCGAAAAATGGGGCTTGGAAAATATTTCCGACAAAAATTGTATAGCTCAAATATAAGATTATTGGTTTATATAAATGAATTTATATTTAATAATAATAATGATAACTTATATACTCTCCGAGTAATTACTGTACTTCATCTTAGTCTCAGTCTCAGTCTGGATTTTCCTATGTGGTCAGATGGGCGCTGAGGCATAGTGGGCGTAACCAGCAATAGGTAAAAGCAACAAGTAAATCGTATGCGCATTACCGATGACGTCAATCTAAATAAATATAAATAAATACATGAAGATATTGAAAATTCAAATTGAACGAGTGCCGAGGGAGCTTTTCTAGATTACCAACCAAAGGCAACGAGGAAGTGTGAAGGAAGGAAGGATTTGGGGGCATAAAGTCGATAAAACTGGGGGAAGACTGACTGCGTCTCATTTGGGAGATCGGCGCATCATTTCGTATGCTATTATTGTACCGCCTGCGGTTGCATTTCAAATTCAAACGAGTCGCAGGAGGCGCCGAAAGCTCATCAGCAATTCAATTGCCTCGAATCGAGGGGCGGCACCACGCCCCTCCTTCGCACATATTTCGTATGCGGCATCAGTGCGATTATCGACCTGGGCCTGCTCCCCTTTTGTTTACCTCGGGGGACTCTAGAGTCTTTCCGTTTTGTTCCGTTCCGTTTTTAAAGCATTCGATCTTTTTGGAGCAGATGCCGTGAAGTTATCTGTCCTGCCATCAGGCCATCGAATACTCTCCCGGGGTCTCCGCCTAATTGGGGGCCTGTCGTACCCCCATCAGTATTCCAGCACAGCACCATTATGATGATGTGAGAAATGTGTTTAAAGTTGTGCAATGACAACAATGTGGTCGAGGAGACACTGGAGCAACTCCCAGCTTCTTTTGGGCATCTACTTTCCTATTCATGACAGAGGAGAGTGAGGACAAAGTCTAGAGCATTTAAGGAACAGTGGAACTTGTTCAGTAGAAAGGGTTCTAGAACTTTAATAAAATTACAGAATTAAAATAGTTTGAGAACTATATGTATATTCTAAGCTATATCTGGAAAATATACACAATTATTGTTATTATTACTCGTACTTGTTTTAAGTTTGTAAGTATTTTTTTAGCAACTAAAAGTCAATCAAGCAAAGCCAATTAAATATATTTTATTCAAACACATTTGTAATTACGTAAAATCGAATTCACATATCTGTTGCCACACTTAAACAACTTTATTTCAATGTCTCCAGTAGCTCAAACTAATTACCTTGTGTTTCGTTCATGTAAACAACTTCTAGAAGTAGTTTTAGTCACTACTGTATTATTTACTGTTTGTTTTCACAGTTTACCTCATTAGACAAAACAATGCAGCTTTTAAAATCTCCAATTATAATTGTAATTAGTTTTAAGCCCCTCAAAAAATTCTACTTGAAGGTCAGCCAACAAAGTGAGAAGCGCATTTTTGCATACATTAACATTTTGCCCCAATGTGCTACAATGTGCCAAGCTCCCTTTTATTTTCTTTGGCAAACTGCTGTTCGCCCTTCCATATTCAGACACAAAATTTGTTGAGCTTTCTGCCGGTGCCGAAGTTATTACATAGATTTTGTAGCATTTTGTGCCCAAAATGTATGGCATCCACAGAGATACATGATATAGACTTTTTCCGACGACATATTTATGACTTTCGACTCCCTTCTCGCACCCTTTGAATTCACTCCACCCCTGAATTTTCCAGACCACTTTCCGAACAAAGTTTTTGGTGGTAAGAAAACCCATGAAAATGGGGGGACGACAACTCCAAAAGTGCAACTATGAAATATTTTTTGGCAGAGCACATAAAAAAAGAAGGAAAACGGAGATTATTACATGATGGCAAAATATAATTTCCACACTAGGAAAAAACTTTGCAGTTGTCTGGCGGCGGCGGCGGCTTCGGCGGTTGGGAAAATGCCTCAAGAATTATGAAAAATGTGTTGCAAAAAATAGAGAGAGCAAAGTTTTTCGGCCAGAAGGGGGGCAGCCGGCAGCCCCAATGAAAATGGCGTGCGGCACGAAAATGTGAAAAACAAAAAAGACTAAAATGGAAAGCAAAAATGCGAAAAAAGCGAAATAAAAAAATTGAAAAAATGAAGCTGCTGCCCCGGGTTAAATTTGGCAGGCGAGACAACACTGCAAATTGTCTGACCAATGTGTGATAGGGGAGGGGATTTTCGAGAGTGCAATAAACGCAGAAGTGTCTGAATGCTTTTGCCAGCCACTGTTTTGTGTGTGCTCCATTCCGCATTGTTTACTGGACGCTGCCCCACTCCAGCTATATTTTTTTCCCCTCCACATATTATTATTCCACTTTAACGTATTTCCATTTTAGGCTTTTTACGATTTATTTTAAAGTTGGTTAAACGTATACAAACATCCCTTACATTTTAATACGTATTAATAAAGGAATTTAAAATTATTTAAAAATATAATGGAATGTTTAATTAATCTGTTAGTTTATCCAGCACATTTTATACCAAGCTCCCCTGACCTTTAGTTTTAATTTAATTTTGTTTTCACGGTTTTAACACAATATCTTTAATTGCTTCCACTCGTGCTGTCGGCTTTTCGGAATTTAAATTAAAACAAAATGTTGTCAATTTTTTCCACTATTTTTTCGCCTATTAGAGGCTATTAAGCGACAGGTCAGAGCCGAACGAACAGCAGGCCCCAATTTGGGTTGAAGAATTATTTATGTGCATTTTTATGCGAATTTCGGTTTCGAATTTGTCAACTGCACACGCATCAAATGCGTGCGTGCAACAGAGATCCGAGACAATTGCAAATTGCATATTTCAATTGCATTTGCAATGCAATTTGTGTGGCACAAAAAAATGGCATCTGAGAAACTCAATCGGATAAAGAACGGATGAATGGAAACAATGCCGAAGCAATTAAAAAGCATTTTTCCAAACAAACTCCCCATGGGGCTTTTAAGCACACTGGTGGCCAGCAAGGAGTGCTCAGCGAATATATACATATAAGTAGTGGGGATCATGTGGTTCCTCAGGGAAGCCGTTCTAGTTAAACAAAAGTTCACAGGAGTCTGTTTTGGTCTGCTAGTCATGAATTAGCTGCTGAAATGGTTCTGAGAAAAGCCAAAGGTTTTTAAATTTAGAATGTGCCTTAAACTCTTTATATAAATCAACAAGATGTACATTATTTCTTATTTTGTATGACTTAAAAAATATGTAGTTGATTATAAATAGTATAGCTTCTATAAGAATTACTTAACTAGTCCTAAAATATTTTTGCTTGATAAATATAATGCCTAAGAATCGTAAAAATAGGTAACTTCTGAAAATTGCTACTTAAAACGTTTACTTTCTGCTATTTTCTGAATTATATCTTCAAAATTAGTAATTAAAATGTTTCGAGACCTCAAATAAATTGTAACATTTGACTTTTAATTTGCACCAATTATTTTCCAGCTATTTCAAACATTATTTCATCCATTAAAAGGCAATTCTGCATGTCCTGAAACCTCGGTGACTTATGGCTAATTTGCATTTACATTTGCCCCCGTTTGACAACTTGGCTGTCAGCTCCCAGCGGATTTTAGCCACCTCCAAAAAGCCACTAGGCCTGAGCCGCAGCTCCAACTCTCCCTTCCCCTCAGCCAATGAGCTCTTAATGTGACAGACGGCCAATTTTTGTCGGCTTATTTATTTCCAAAGTGGGTCCGAATGGGCCGGCGGCGATTTTCGCACTGATTAATGGGCACGTGTTGCACAGTGTAGAGTGAGCCGATGCAAATTGAAGCTATATGCCGATGCAAATTGAAGCTATAGCTATAGCTTCAGCCTTAGCTTTAGCTAGTTAATAACCGTCCATAAATATCGCTGGCAGTGCAAGTGTTTGCCAATTAGCGAGCAAATTGCATGCGACCAGGTCTGACGAAAAATCTCGTTGTCCAGGTCCGAGCTGCGATACATAAATTAGAGGGTGCATACGAAAATGGGCAGCGAATGAAATGAAGCCTTAATGAAATGTTCGTGGCTCCATTTGTGGGCATTTTCAATTGCATTTTTATCGGGTGCTAAGTGGCGGTCTGAATGGAAGTCATAAAGAAACCAGGGTCGCGCTGGCAATGGGGCAACCTCTATCCTGCACTCGAAGTGGAGATTGATAAGTAAGGTAGCTTAAAATTACCTAGTATTTATTTCCTTTTCAAAGCACTATACAACATTTAATTCTAGTATTTTGCTTCGATTTTTATTGTGCGACTGTAGTTTTAAATGGTAAATAAATTTATTTTGTCTTATACACTTTAAGAAAACAAATTCCTATCTAATCAAACCTTTATAAATATAAGAATTATTTTACATATTCGAAAATATTTATTTTTCGCAAGTACATTTTCCATCCGTCCTAATAAATACCTCGAAATTTACGGCCAATGGAATTTCCCCAAATTCTCAGAACGCCTTTAAAAATACTATATATTCCCCAGACTTATTGCAATTTGTGAAAAAGTTTACAAACAATTCTAAAGTGTGCCCTTAAACATTTTTATATTCTCATTCAACCGTGTAAATTCGTTGCGCCAAAATGAGCGAGAAATTTATTTGGCCCCCACATGCAGAATAAACTCAGTGACCCCCACTCAGACATTGTTTATAAGCCCCAAAAACACACAAAATTTAGACGATATTTATCTGTTAATTATATAAGCAATCTGGCACATACATAAACAAACTCTTATACAATAACCTCATGGATAAATAAACAAGCAAAAATATTTGGACAAAATGAAAAATGTCATTTATGGTTGAGTAAATAAAATACAAAATAATTTTCGGGGCATGCAAAACTCATGGCAGAAAATGTTCTGGTTATTTCTGCTGTTTTTGTCGGTCGGTCGTGCGGTTGGTCAGAAAGTTGAATAAATAAATTTAATTATATGCAAACTACAAACACGGCAATCGGGTGGACCGTCATAAAACTAATGAAAACAAAAACGATTTGCTGGCCGCAACTTTTTAATAATTCAAGCGATAAATCTTTAAGCCCAGAACTTTGAACATCGATCAGTTAGGAGGTGGTTCTTGGGCTGGGCTTTCGCCAAAGAAGCCAGAAATTGAATTATGCCCAGACGCACGCCGACGTCGAGCAGGAGAACATGACTCGAGGTCCGAGGGGAAATTACGTGGACAAAGTAGACTAGACCACAAAGGAGTGGGGACGAAAGCAATAAAAGTGACAGGGAAAACCTGCATAATAGAGAAGGAGAAATGAGAAAGATACAACTTGCAGGCTGGAGTTGTGGGAGGCTTGCTAAATAAGCCAGAAGATGCATAAAACTTTGAACAAGTTATGCTTGCATTTTTATTTAAAGAGTCACAATATTTATATAGAAATTTAAAAATTAAACAGAGTCACAATACTTCTTTATTAAATTTAAAAATTTAATACTCTAGCTCCCAGTCTTAAGCCAGCAAAATATTTCTTACAAAATTGTAAATTTATTGTTCATTAATTACTTAGTTCCCCTTAGAAAGCAATGCTTTTTTCCAACTATAAATGTTTACTTGATTAAAAATTCCATTTTTATTTAGCAATGAACATAATTCCATTAGTTCAACATTATTTCAGTTCCCTTATATCAAACACACACACTTTGCGTTCGGGGAAAACTAAAACAATCTGTATAAGCCTCCTTCTCCTCCTCCACCCATTGTAAACACTCGTTATTAGGTTTCACAGTCGTAAAATTTTAATTCGCATTATATAATTGTTAAATGGGAAACGGGAAAAGGTCATAAAACCGACACCGAAAACTAAGGAAGATTACGGGCTGCGAAGCAAATAATATAAAAATGTAATTTGGCTAATTTCGGTTAATATGAAAAGTACAACCGAAATGCAGCCAGCCGCGGACGCAAAAGGGAAAAGACCTTAAAAGCGTGTAATTTAATTTAATGCAGTAATACACAAAACAACAACAATTAGAGTGAGCAACAAAACAACCAGCCAACTACACAGGCCCAAAAAGCAACAACTAAATGTGGCGCGTGAATAAATGTGGAAAATGTTGCAACATTTCGACCATTTTGGCTTATATGCGATATATACATATATGCGATGCAATCGGCGCCAAATCGCTCGACCATTCAGCCAGGGGGCGGCGGAAAGGGGGCACTACATTTAACTTATATCACCGGCAACAAAACAAAATTTGTTGCTGCTAATAAAGTTGTTGGTAACGGCAACAAAAGTGGCTCCCAAAAAAAATGTTGTTGCCAAAAATCAACTGCAAAAGCCAGTAACAACAATAAAACATTGCTCAACGCAAACCCAAAAGCATGGCAAATAAAAGAAAATTAATAGGCGTCTTTGACTGTTTCGGTGTTTACTTTTGTTTTCTTGGCCAACAATCGGAAGTGCGAAATTAAAGCCCAGACGATGAGCGGCTAAGAAGTGGCCGAAAGGCAGACGCAAAGCGGAAGTTGGAGAGGTGGAGCGGAAGTTGGCGGAACATGGGGAAAATGGGACTGATGAGCAGGGAGAGGAAGTGTGTTTAGGCGAGGAAATGTCTGAAGTCTGACCCCTAGCTTGAACCCGTAGAAGTTCAATCGGTAATTAGTCGAGTTCGCTGAAATCCGCTTCAAAATGAAGCGTTCCAAATATCAACTAAGCCCTATCGAATAACCCATAAGGGGTGAGGAGGTACTAGGACTCTCAAAAGTTAAGTTGCAAGAATAAATAACTTCCAAATATCGAACATTGATTTATAATTTTTAAGAGAAATCCTTATTATTAATTCCATTAAAATAAGCTCTATTCATAGTACTTATAAATATATCAATATATTCTATTTTTGGGAAACCCCCCATTAATTTTATCTTATATCTTCCCTTTTCAGGTAAGCACAATGGTTCACATTTCTCGAAATTCTAAATTTGACTCCAACTCGCGCTTGGATGCAGTTGTGAGTACAATGCCTCAAGAGAATTTCCTGGGAAAACCAATAATTTCCCATGAAGCCCATAATAACGAGCCAGTAACAACTTGTTTTCCGTCATCTCAGACAAACGCCACCCACAAAACTATATCGAACTTGCAAAGACGTCGGCAGGCGAAACACTCTCGAATCACGGCGAGCAGCTTCCGTAATTCAATAAATATTTTATTGTATTCAATATTTTGTCGTTGATATGCAATGTTCAGTCAGCAGTAACGCGTCGGGTTTTAGGGGTATATTAGCTATGGGAAGGAGTTTGTGCTTAGATTTGATAACTTAAGTCAGGCTACATCACTCGTATTAATAAATTTAAAAGGAAATGACTGATAAAATAAAAAAGTATTAGAATTACCATGAATTGAAAATTCTAGAGCTCATAGATATTAGGTAAACTAATTGAGTTTAGGTAAACCAATGAATTATCGCAGAGAAGGGCATATTCTTCATGAAATAAAAAATCTACATTGCATTTCTCTTAAATATTTATGTAATTTTTTTCTCATGAGATTTCCTTATTTTTTGGTTTTAAATACTAATATCTTAATAATTTAATAGCATTTAAAAACAGTCCAAAATCCTATGACTAAATACATCAGAAGCCTATGGTTAACTAGCCTAAAAGGTATTATATATTACCTTCATTTATATATCATACGTTAAGATATATTATTTAAAGGGTATTTCCTATTCCCCAAAAATCTCCCTTGGCTAGACCATCTCATTTTTGCCCGCTGGCAGTTGGCACTGTCTCGCATTCCTTCACACTTCCTCGAATATTATTTATGTTGTTGACAGGCGGCAAACGATGGAGCTGGGACCAAAAACCGAAACATAAAACCCGCCCACTCTCAAACGGCAGCGGCAGTCAGATAACGGGACATTGTGCGAATTGCGAATTGTAAACTGCAAAACTGCCAGCGGCATTGCCTCTGCAGCTCCATCGGCGATCCATCCGAAATGTCGGAATATTGCGAGCACACTTTATTGATAAATGTTGGTAATGTGGCTTTACCAAGGATGGGGCATAGGTAGATATAAACTATATGCCGCAGAGCAATATCAACTTGTTCGCACAAGTGTTGGACGTTTGCTTTTTTTGGGTTTGTCGCCTGTCATCCCAGGGACAACAAATATTACAAGAAAAATATGCAGTAAACTTGGGGCACAGAAACCAAAAGAAACCAAAAAAATGGAAAAGAGTTTCCTCGATAAAACGTGAGAAACTTGTCAACATCCAGGCTTTTTGATAAGGACTATATACGTATACGTATACGTAAGTCCTATAGGACCCGCAGTCATGTGGACTGGGACTGGGGCTGGGAAAATGGAATTGCAATGTGCGTCGTCGTCGACGAGTGTTTTATCGCTTCCAGTGAACCTTTGCCTGGTCGGTCATGCATTTTCCCCCGCCACAAAGGGCGATGTTTCATGGCCTCCTGGGACGAGATCTTCGCCTTGGTGCCGGAATATCACCCCGAGTTCAGAGAACTGCCTACTTAAATAATTCTGTTTTGCCAGTAAATAAATCTTGAAGACTTTGACTTGCAAATAATTCCTCTTACTCATTGCGAAATTACAAAAAGAAAAAGTTAGTCAAGGATTTAAGTAAGTGAATTTTTAATGGGTCTTTCCCAAAAGGATGAAAGGATGTTTTCTTCAGGTTTACACTCTATTCCATTTACTTTTCTCACTTTTGGATTTTTGCGTCCCTTTTCTAATTACCATGTTGCCCAGCGAGTTAAATGAAATGGTCTGTTCCATATGCCCAGGAGGCTATAAATATTGCAATAAAATAAATTGAAGTTTAATTAAAATGGGCGTACCAGTGTCAATGTGTTTTTTTCCCCGGCCACCTGACAGCCTCCCACACGGGGAAATAAAGAATGCGTAATAGCCGAAATGAGAAATGACCAGTCAAAGTGGAATGACAAGGCAGAAAGTCTGCAGAGAAAACCCAGGAAAACAAGGAGGAGAACTGACCCCAGGGGCCAACAAATGAAGGAAAAGTGTGTAGGAAGGAAAACTCCTGAATCTTCTTCTTCTTAGCCACAGGTGTGCCCAAGGCGAAAGCTTTTCATGGCAAAAACATTTCCATAAATTTGGCACAAATTGAAGTCTATTTTTGGATCTCAGAGCCAAGGAAAAAGGAAAAAAGAGCGAAAAAGATAAAGTAAAATCAGTGGGTGCGTGTGTCTCATTGGCAGAGCAAATGTTATGAATAATTCCTGCCAGGAAAACATGGCAATCAAATTATGACTCCGCCAGCCTACTTAAAAACTCATTAATATTCTAAGCAAATTGGGGATAATTCAATCAAATTTGCGAGATTGAAATGTAGGCTATAAGTCCAAGTCGTCTCAGGCCCACATATATGGCAAAAGCAATTTTAATTAGTAGCGGCCAAGTGGCACTCGAGTTGACACCTGAGGAGCAGAGCCGCTTTTAATGGAACACTCCCATTTCTCGGACACCTTGTCGGGCCACCCAACTGGAAGAGCCATAAAATCAGCCACAAAAGGTGGCTTTAATAATGAGCCAAGGAGCCAGGCCATAAAACACACACTGAATGGCTTCTACTATGCAAAAAAAAAAAATACAGGAACAGAATACAAAAAACAACGAGCACAACATGAGTAGAAATGAGAGCAGGAGGAGGCCTTTATCTCTCGTCCATTCAATGAAATTAATTAAAATATTTTTGTTTGCCATCAATTATTGCAATTTTCCTGCCGCTAACGAGCCGAAATGTCAGGCAATTAAAACAGGGCCAAAATAAATTTGTGGGGCGGGCTAGCGTGTGTGGTCGCCATGTGGAATCCGCCAACACAAAAAACAGGAAAAAGGAGAGTGCATTTTTACACCTGACATCCCTGCATGAGTTGGACAAATTAAAAACACATTTTGTGACACGTTCCTGTATCTGTCACTGTTGCTGTTCCCGTTTCGGTTTCCGTTTTTATTGGAAAATGGTTAGCACATGTCGTTCTGAAAGCCGATGGTGTCAAGGATACCACGACCATGTCACGACTCATTAAACAAAAAAGGGAAAATTAATTATCATAATACGAGGAGAGCGATATTAACATAATAGGATATTTTTGAATTTTGTAAGAAATATACAAGTATTTTCTGTGACAGGGTGTAGGTTAACAAAGGAATTTAAGTGTAAGCATTCAAAAATATATAGGTAATCAAAGAAGGATCTGAAGCTAATTTAAAAACTAATTAAAGAAAAATATTGGTAGAGATAATCTTTAAGCTTAAGCTAGCAAAAATATAAACAGAAAGGAAGCCAGAATAAAATCCTTTCCCAAAAACCTAACAAAAAATTGTCAGAGAGATTTTCGCGGAAAAATTCAAGCAGAACTTCCAAAGAAAATCTGTGGAATCATCATCCAGAATCATTTCTCCGAAAAAAAAGAAGGTAATTTTCTATTATACGGGCCCCTTCCAAAAAATTTAAAAAAAAAAACCATAGATAGGGTGTGCCTTAACATACATTTGGGTATAAAAATTATGTTGGGGACGCTCTTAGTTTAGTCACAATAAATCTTTAAAGTTTTGCCTAATTCCCATACAAAATGTGTAGCAAACACGCACACAGACAAATGATGAATACACAAAATTCAAGCGCCTGTCTGTGTATCGTCGCGGTACAGTGGGCTGTGCAGTTTAAAATTTTTGTTAAATTGTGCTTAAAATGTCGACATACTCGTATATAGTATTTACATATACGAGTATGTCGACATTTTGCACACATTGAATACATTTATGCGAGAAATATAAATAAAACAAAAAGTTGACAACGTAAAATACGTAGTAATTAACGACTTTTCAATATTAAGACGTACATTTGAGTATAAAAATTATAAGGAGAATTTTATAGTAAAGAGCATACAGTTTGATGAGGTAATAGAAGAGTATTGC